>PVIJ01012267.1:0-50506 GCA_004024925.1 Scalopus aquaticus | reverse complement strand
TGAATGAATGAATGAATGAATGAATGAACAAGAAGATGTGTAGATAGCGCTATACTGTAGAAATCAATATATCATCTCAGATTGTCTTCTGAGAAATGATTTTCAGTTTGAAGCTGTGCTCCCACTTGGTCAAACTCAAGTATTAGAAGGTGTGTGTGTTTATGTGTGCTGGGAGAGTAGTAGTAAGGAACTGCCTGAAATTCTTTTAGTTACAGGCAGAACATGTGCAAATAAAACAAAAACATCAAGTCTTAGGTATAAGTGTCAGTGTCACTTACACTTCACTCCATGGGACCCAAAATCTATGCATCTTACCCGGAGGATGTCTCCAAACTCAGTTAAGAGCAGCTGCTTCAACTCCTTCTTGCACAGTGATGTACAATCCCCATTCTCTTTAGCATATTTCTGGAACACTTTGATTAGGGTGAGTATGCTGCTTAGGAGTTGAGACATTTTGACAAAGACAGGTGAACCTGAAAGAAGAAATGAGATTTTATTTCTATTTAAGATGAAGACCAGGAGACAGGATTTTCAGAGGGCAAGCAGCCCCACTGTCAAGGAAAGAAGCTTAGAAAGTGGCCTCTCTTTATCCTTAACCATACCCTTCACTCCCTTTGAACCACAATCAGATTTCCAATATCAGGTGCTCTAGTGAGAAATGGGGTGCAAACTCTGGGTCTCCTGCTAGAAAAAGTGGCTACTCCTTGAAAGCCAAAATATATTTATGGTAGATTTTTTACATGCCCCATAATCTACTCCAGATGGGGCTTGCTTCATTGAAACTCTCATGATTAGAATGAAAAGGAAGGGTGATTAAGAAACCGTGGAGGCAGTGCCAGAAAGCAAAGTAGTAAGGCATAATTTTCACCAACCAAGGACACTAAATAGACCCAACCGAACAGCCCTCAGCCTTCTAATGATCCTTGTTCAAGTGGGGAAGCAAGTGAGTGGTCTCTTGTCTTGGGCCAAGGAAACTTTCTGGAAGGTTAAATTCCAACAAGTGTTTCTGGCCAGGATGGTCATTTGGGGATTTTGCTTACAAAGCAGAATCAGTGAATTAAAAAACTGTTACAGATAAAAAGAGAAAACCAAAGGAACTGCAGAGATGATAGGAAGTATACACAATCAGCTAGGTTCACGTTGTCCCTGTGGAAGGCCGGGGTCCTTTGAGATCTTGATCTCAATGATATTTCTTCTGCAGTGATTCTAGCTACTGGGTTTCCAAGCCTCCAAACTGAAATCCTAACTGCAAAACACACTGGGCTTCCAAAAGCATATAGTGATATCTACAAAGAGAGGAGGCAAATGATGAATTGCATAGGACAAGGCTTGTGTCAATTCATTGCAGGCACCATGGTCCAGGGCCTTGTACCCTGATGCTAAAAACACTTGAGTCTTGCCTAACTTGCCCAAAGGTAAATGTTCCACTATGGGGGACTAAGCACTCCACCAGTAGTTCTAGCTCACAGTTTTGATGCCTAGGACATGCTGAAACCAAGGCATAAAATTTTATAGGTTCAAAAGCAGGCCGCCCCGTATCAACATACTCTCAGACAGAGCCAAGAAAAAGAAGCAGGAGGGCGCCCAATGCTGTCAACCACAGGGACACAGCTCAGCTCAGCGCATCACAGTCATCATCAAGAGCCCCATGGGATCTGTTGTTGCTCCCCTATGCATGTCTTACCTGATTGCGGAGGAATGAACAGAGGATTCAGAAGCTGGAGAGGATATCACAGACCTGAAAACCCATCCTATTTATAAGAATTTTAATTGTCCTAATAGGCCATCCCAGGAGACACCCATTCTGGGGCAAAGCCTGAATCACTCCGGTCCAACCCAGCTCAGCCCAGTTGGACCTCTCCCTCCGCAAACCGTTTGGTTTATTTCCTTCCCCCACTTGCTCACAAACCTGTTTGTCATTAGTGTAGGTGACACTGTTCAAGTCCCAGCCCCATTTAATTAGGGTAGTGTATGTATGCATGTGTGCATTCTGTGGGGGGTCCCAAAGGGCAGAGGTGTAGGTTGAGTTCATCTTTAATATGTGACAATTACCAAGACTAATGGAGGACAACTGTCAAATAATACTTAAGAAGATTATCAATATAGTCACTTTACAAAAATCTGTCAGAGCAGAGACTAGAGATTCTAAGTATATGACCAGGATATAGTTCCTGGAAGAGATTTCTCTTAGGGCTAACGTCCTACTTACATAGGTAATTTGTGACTTTTAATCTGTTGACCTACTTTGAATTATTTTTTCATTTATCAGCTCTGCAGACGAGTGAGTGGTTGAAATTTGGGAGGGGGAGGCAGTGATGGTGGTGGAGCTGCCGCCGCTTGAGTCTTTTAAGGTCTTGCTGAAAAGTTAGAGTTGAGGAACAACATGGACTATCCGTGATATCTGAATAGAGATGCCGTCAGTGTCGAGGATCTTCATTTATTCCCTATCTCTGTACCTGTGTCCTGCCTGCATATCTTAAGCATAGGAAATTCTTAGTACATGTTTGGCATAAGCAACTTATTGAATTGTGAAAACATTTGAGAATATTGTGTCAGGGCAAAAAATTCTATTTTTATCTGTACTTTCTACTTTTGTCTCACTAGATCTCTTGTTGAACTTTTTCCTGTGTTCCCATACATCACTCAGTTATTAGTAATGCCATTTGTTATTATTGACTGTGCTTTTAATTTCACAAAGATATCACAAAAGTGCAGGGAGATTTTAATCCAGTTGGAACAAAAAAACTCCATAGAAAATGATTTTGTACACAGAAGCAGAACATGAGAAACTCTGAGTGTGAGAATACCGAGGTGCATGCTGGCATGGCCTGGGTGCAGATGTAGGGAATAAGGGGAAACCTTGGTCTCTGATGGCATCTCCATTCACAAGGGACTTTCATGGACTTGGCCAGGCTTCCCTTGGGAAGTGAGACTAATACTGTTCCTCAAAGCATTCAGGTGGATAGGTAATAGCACTGTTAACCCCTAGACTACCGGGGAGGCCCTGTGTTCAGGTGGATAGGGAAAATAACAGAAATTCCAGTGGGGAGAAGGAAAAGCTCAAAGGCACAGAGGTGAGATTGTATAGGGTGTATTTGTATTAGAATGAGCTGGTGAGTCTGGCTGGAGCAGAGGGTATACAGAAGAGTAGAAGAGAATTTTGCATCTGACTATGACATGTAGTCTTAGTGATTCCCAGGGTAAGTTAGAGTTAAGTAGGAAGCTTCGTAGACAGCACAGGCAAGGGCTTTGGGAGAGTTAAAAAGGCTTCTGAGAAAAGTACAGTAAATTCTAACCAAAACATACCCAGAGATGAGTTCAGAAAGTCCAGGAAGACTAAATAAACAAGAATAGTAAAACTTGAGAGAATAAGACGTTGGACCGGGGAGGTAAAAGGAGAAACTCTAAGATAAGAGCTGGGAAAATGGGCACATCTGCCTGCAGGATGTGGCTACTCGAGAAAGAGCCAATCACAGAGCAGGATGATGAGATTTTAGAATAGAGAAAAAAAGTTTACCCCTAGACACAGGGCCACAACAACTTCTCTGCCCCTCCCAAGTACAGCGTACCTGGGAGTCCTTGCTTTATTCCTTTAAATAAACTGTTCTTATTTTCTTGAATGAAGTTTGCTTTTCTCTGATTACTTGTCTAAAAAGTCTGCGAATTCCTTTTTATGGTTTTGTGGGACAAGAACCCATGGCGGTTCAAGGGCTAAATTCCCAGTGCACACTGGCTTCATTAGCATCCTCATTTCACAGATGAGGAAACCGGGGTTCAGCGAGATTGAGTGACTTGCCCAGGGTCTCCCAGGGTTCTGACTAAAGTCATCCCTAGAGTCCCTGTTTCTTTACTCTAGTCCAATGTGCCTTCCAATGTCCTCTAGGCAGATTTTTGGTCTGCTTGAGGGTTTATTTTAGTGAGAAATGGGAAGCAGGGTACATTTTGGTCAGAAAAGTGACGTGGTCAAAGCGGTGTTTAGGGGAAGATTGTAATCTTAATGCAGTAAAGTCACCAGCTATCTCAGTTTGTCTGGGAGGAAGGGGTTTCCCGGGATATGAGATTTTCAGTGCTAAAATTGGAGAGTTCTGGGCAACTGGGAGCAAGTTGATCTTCCTCAGCTGCGGTGGGATGGAGTCTGTGCAGGGAAGTCTGCAGGGAGATAAATAGGAGTCTGTTGTACCGCCCACCTGAGAATAACAAGAGCTTTGACTTGAATGCCATGGAAGGTAGTGGGCTGATAGAAGGAATGAAAGGGAGGGGCTTGGGACAGAGTAGATGGAGGGCAGGGGTCACAGAGAAGTTGGGGGAGGCTCCACAGGCTTTAAGTCTGTGCACCTGGGAGAACTATGGTGTACTGAAGAAATGTGACTTCTGAAGGGGGCACATGGAGATCAAGAGTCAGTCTTCCTCCTGGCGTTTCACTGGGATTATGTCTTTTGGAGTCTTGTCATCCCTCTTCCCTGGGCCAGGCTTCCCTTGAGAAGTGAGATTAATATTGTTCCTCAAAGCATTCAGGTGGATAGGTGATAGCACTGAGATTTAATCCCTAGGCTACCAGGGAGGCCCTGCATTCAGGTGGATAGGGAAGAAAACAGAGAAATTCTGGTGGGGAGAAGGAAAAGCTCAAAGCCACAGAGGTGAGATTGTAGAGGGTGTATTTGGATTAGAGTGAGTTGTAGGGTCTGCTGGGTATGCATACATCCAACACTTGATGCGCTCCCTAACAGGTCTTCTCTCATGTTCTCTCTGCTGTTTGGGTCTTGCAGTGCCAGGCAGGACTTGCTTAAGTCTGTTAATAAATACTGAGATGGCTCATGCTAAGATTCCCTTTCTGCCTTTGTAACTTGACTTATGAATGCTATTTAGTTACAGCCCTTCTTACCGTTTAGAACCAAAGCCAAGAGAAGATTTGGTAAGCAAAGCGGAGCTGCTATCTGAAGAAAGGATGAGTATATGATTTGATTGAAAATGGGAAGGAAGGAGGCATGAAGACTGACCTCATCGATGGCCAAGGCAGAGATATGGTAGCCACCAAGCAGTGCTCCCGGCTGAGTTCGTCATGGGATTTCACGGGAACCTCACTGAGAACACTGATGACGAGAAGCAGGAGGCTTTGTACACACAAGACCCCGCCAAGGGCTGCTACATGTACTATTTTCAGTATCTGGGCAAAACGGACCACATGGATGCAACTAGAGAGACAAATCACCTAGACAGGCTGCTAGATCATAGCAAGAGTGGGAACTGCCAGACCAATCTGCATGACACTAGGCGGGCCACACCTGGTCCTCATTCCTCATCCCCATCGCCTGGCAACATTCTGGCCTGGGAGGAGCTCCTGTGTGACTATGGCAACTGCAGCAGGACTTCGTGGAAGCTTACCCCTGGCTGACTGGCCACGCCTCCTCTCCCTGCAATGGACAAAGTGCTCTCAAAAGGAACTGAAAAACAACTTTTTAAACATACATATACAAGAAGTAGAGGAGGGGGGAGGGGAAGGAGATGGGGAAGAGGGGGAGGAGGAGAAAAGGCTTGGTGACCCCAAAGGCAAATAAGGGGAGTAGGGGTGATAGGGAACACCAAAGCTGTGGCCCCCCCTTTCTGTTGACATCCTCCAGGGCTCTCTAGCAACTGTCTCTTTTGTTTACATGGGCAGTTTTCTGCCTGATTCCACAGCGGAGAGGCAGAGTATGAGCTTACCAGTAGGGTCTGCTGGGTATGCATACATCCAGCATCCAGTGCATCATACATCCATACATCGTACATCCAGGGAGACTTTCAGTCTCACTGAGAGCTGGGATACACGCACTGCTTCTTAGAAGTTCAAATTGCTACTGTTATTGATTATATTGGGGAGGTTGAGTAGCAGGAAGAGGTGAAATGATGCAGAGGCTAGAAATAATACATGTTTGAAGAAATCCTGGACTCTACTGGGTCATTTTGGGCAAATGATTTAAAGTTTTGGTCTTGAGTTTCTTCAACTATAAAAAGAGAGGTTTGAGCAAGGACTTCAGAGGTTTGATTTTAACTCTGCTCTGTTCATGAGTTGATAAAGGGACAGAAGGTGGTGCTCAGTGTTATTCCATGGAAAATGGGATGGGAACAAAATTATGGGTATTTGTTACATAGTTAACATTTATAAATTGCACGAGGACCTACATTGTTTTTGTTTTGTTTTGTGGACCTACTTTTTAAAAAAGTGTTATGCTTATTTGTAGTTATATTGGAGTGTGGCTTTGCTGTCTCAAAGGCAAAAATATTTTTTTAAAGATTTATTTTATTTATACATACAAGCTGGGGTATAGGCCAGAGGCATGGGGTGGCGAGAGGGTTCACCAGAGACAGAGTGGGGAGCAGAACAGGCAGATCAGAAATACACTGCTGAGAGGAGCAGCAGGCGAGGCAGGAGAGGTCTGCTGCACCATGTGGGGTTCTCCCCGGCTGGGCGTGGAACCCGCATTGCACGCTGCTGACAGCTCCACAATGCAGCGCTCAACCGCTGCGCCACCAGGGAGGCCCAAAGCAAGATTTTTTAAGCTATAATTGAGTTAGTTTCATGTACTGGGTTCTATGTCAAACATTTAAATGCATTTTCTTATTTATATCCTACAACAACCCACAAGGAAGGACACATTACTTTCCTGTTTTTTGGTTTTGTTTTTGTTTTTAAGAAGGTCACAGAAGTTGAGCAGATAAATAATTTGTTTATGTCATACAGCTTGTAATTGACTGAGCTGGGATTTGAACTCATATCTTCTGATTCTAAAGCCCTTGTTCACAACTTCTATGTTACATTGTCTCCTTTAGAAAAGGGCCAGTGATTGCCAACCTCCCCAATGAGAGAAATAACTTTTACAAACCTGAAATGAGTAAGAACAAAACAACTTCCTAATGACATGCTATGAAGGAATCTCACCATTCCATGAGAACCTCCTGGTGCTTAACAGTTTGTTTGCCGGTGCCCTTTAAATTTACCAGCCCTAGGGGCCAGCCATTTTCTGTGCCACTGCATGAATGGTATAAGCATTCAGTAAAATACACACAACTCCTGAACTACTGGATATTAAAAAAACTGTAATATCTCTCCTAAAACACCTTACACTTTCACCAAAACAATGTGTAAAGCTTCTAGACTGAGTACGATCAAAGAAATAGCTCCTAATAGTTCCAAATAAATCAACCATGGTGTGAAAAACCGGAGGCTAGATGAACATGTATTAATACGCGAGCGGCCACCTGATACTGGTGACAAAAAACACGTACTAATACGTGAGCAGACCACAAAGTGTTAACCAGTCAAATAGTTATTATTCTAGGACCTAAATGCTTTGAACATAGAAGGAATTTATAATCTAGTCAAGAAGAAACACAAATGTTTGCAATTTATGAAAAGAAAACCTACAGAGCAAAAGGATCCTTGTCTTTTCAACTGACATAATGAGGTTGAAGTAGTGTTATTGCAGCCAACCCTACAGTGTTTCCTCTACTTTTTCCCCCGCCCCAGCTCCCCTTCTGAGTGCCTCAAATCTTTGGTCAGCTTTCAGGGGTTAATTTTAAAGTTTGTCTTTGAACCTTTACTTGGTTTCTATATCTATTCTGCAGATAAGTGGCACCATCAAGAATTTGTCTTTCTCTTTTTGGCTTCTTTTGTTCAGCATAATCCCATCCAGCTCCATCCATGTTGCTGCAAGTGACATGAGTTTATCTATTTTTTTTTTTTTTTTGGATCACTGGTAGTCTGTTGTGTATAAATACCACATCTTTTGATTCACTCATCAGTTCTGGAGCATTTAGGTTGTTTCCATAACTGGGCTTTTGTAAATAGTGCTGCAATAAACATAGGTGGGCAGGTTTCCTTTCACAAGTGTTTTTGTGCTCTTTGGGTAGATTCCTAGGAGTTAAATTGTTGAGTCCTATGAAGTTCCACTTTCAGTCTTTTGAGGAACCCCATACTGCTTTCCATGGGGGTTGGGCCTGTCTATATTCCCACCAACAGTGCAGAGGGTTCTTTTTTTCTCCACACACTCACCAGCACTTGGTCCCTACAGTTCTTGACCTTACTGCAAGCCTTGGCTGTCCGTTTTCTGTGGGATGTGGGTGTGCCTCGTGGGTGTGACAGGATCTATTTTGAATTAATGGAGTTTTCAGGGAGTCTCCTTGTCATATTTTGACTGAATCATTAGGGATAATTTCGGGACTCCTAGGCTTCCTTTTTTCTTCTGTTGAGATGTTGGGTGCTGCAGTGAGATGAAATCCACAGGGCCTGGAGGATGGCTGTTTGCATTACAGGGAAGGCCTCTGTGCAACCCTTCCATAGACTTTTCATTCCTGTTTAGTCTTTTGACTTTAAGCAGGTAGATAAATTGCAGATGGACAAATGAACACCTTCCCCAGGCGAGGAATGGAACTAATTAATAGACATAAACTCTTTGAGATCTCTTGATATTGCATTTATTATCATCTGCAAAATAAGTTCTCATTTTAAAATCTTCCCCAGCAGATTAATTACCTTTCTGCTAATTATAGACCATTCCCATATTAATGGTATCTGTGAGAGTCAGTGGTTTTTGCAGGTAACACTAGCCTCAGTAATATTTTAACCTTGTCAGAAAATGTGTTCTGCTCCAAGGAAAGGAGGTCTGGGACTCTTGGGGGTCTAGGGTGAAGGTTTTAGTCCAGAGCTTCCCATAACCACTTGTAAAGCAGCCTTTTTTCTACTATAGGTTTTTGGTTTTGGTTAAAGGAGCCCATTATCTCCTCTCTCTTCAATGTTTCAGTTCATTTCGCTTCCTCCCCCAATGAAATGAGTCAGAAAGTATCAGAAGTCTTGGCTAAGCACAGTCCATGGAATTTTAGGTGATTTTTAGAAATGGTTAACAATGCTTTGGATCAAAAGAGAAGTCTTGAAAATCTGTCACCTATGGCACCTATGGCAGATTTTGAGTCATTCATGTCAAGTTTGAGTTTTCCCCTCCTTTTTGTTAAAAAACTTTATTAAGATATAATTTGCTTACCACAAGATTCACCCATTTAAAGTTTACAAGTCAGTATATGTTTATTTTAGAAATATGCAGCCATCTAAAATCTATTTTTAGAACATTTTCATCTCCCTCAAAGAAAACTTGGCCCATTAGCGGTCATTCCCTATTCTGCCCTCCCCACCCCACCAACTGCTCTATCTGTCTCTACAGATTTACCTATTCTGGAAGCTACATATAAATGGAGTCACACGTGTGCGACCTTTCTCGATGACTTCTGTCACTTAGCACAGGGTGCACACCGTGCATCCATGTTGTATCAGGTATCAGCACTTCATTTCTTTCTAAGGTTGAATAATATTCCACTGTGAATAATATTCCTGTTCTGTTTATCCATTCACCTGTTGGTGGGGTTGGGGTTGTTTCCCTCTTTGACTATTACGAATAGTGTGGTGAGCATTCCTATCAGTTGCTGTGTGGACATGTTTCCAGTTCTTTGGGCATGTGCTAGGACTGGATTTGCTGGGTCACATGATGACTCTATTTTTAACTTCCTGAGGAACTGTGGCAATGTTTTGAGTTGTTTCTCAGGAACTTTCTGGAGTGGGATGGCTGGTTAACAAGGCTTGACTTGAGAATGCCAATGGGCCAAAGCTGTCTGGCTGAGAGGCAGAGACAGGGATGCTGGTTATCACTGGGGCCCTGCACTTCCCAGGGGTTTCACACGACCTTGCAGGCCATCAGCCACTAAGGGCCCCATCATAGTAGGCACTTGATGAAAGTTTTTTGACCAAAAGAATGAATGTGTCCTGAGGTAAAGTGTGAGTGAAGAAAATGGGACTGGGAAGAGAGGTAAATGTGCTTTGTAATATGTGCAGTTTCAGTAGCATTTTAGGTATTGTCAGCAATTCATTTGGGGTTCCATCAGTGTTTTCAGCTCTTGTGTCTCACCCCTCTATTCACTGCATCTGCTCCATCAAAAGGGAAGAGGTGAACTTGTGAATGTCAATGGGTAGGCCTTTGCCTTCCCCTTTCAAGCACAAATATCCTCTGGCTTTTTCCTGAAGCTTCTTGTGGCCCAGGGAACCCTTGAATTGAGAATTGGAAGCCTGGGGTCTGCAGTCACTTTCCCTGTGAACTTGGAAAAGTCTTTTCCACTTTGTGACTCTTTTTCCTCCTTACCTATAGAGGAGGGAGTGGTTTGAAGCCATGACTGGATGAACTGGATGCCTTCCTGCCTCTGCAAGCCTGCTCCCCAGGTCTCTTCATGCTCTGCGGTTCTGTGTTTACTGCTTTCTTACCTCTTTTCCCTCCTCACCTTCTTTCCTGCTACTGCTCAGTGAAGGAGCTTGCTGCTGTTTGCTGCGACTGTTTGTAAGTATCAGCACATCTCCCTGCCTCCAGTCCTCCTTTCTAATTTATTATTTCACACTATCCTTATAATAATTTTCTCTTCTCAAGAAGGGTTACAGTTTCTTATAAGAAGAATGAGTTAACATTTTCCACAAGGATCAAGTCCAATACAAGCTGGAAGGGATGATGCTAAGTGAAATAAGTCAGAAGAAAAAAGGTAAATATCACATGGTCGCACTTCTATGTGGAATATGGAGAAACCAAACAAAAGGTCAAAAAAAGGACAAAACTTGCAAGCTGATCATAGATCTGAGCATATAGTAGGGAAGTCCGGGAAGGGGAGAGGTGTCAAAACAGGAAGGAAGAACCCAAGGAATGTGGAGATGGGTCACAGGTGATGGGACAGCTACAGGGACTACGCCAGAGGCGAGAAATCAAATACTGTAAACAAATATTCACAAAAATCAATTATCAAAAAAATAAAATCAAGCCTAATATAAATGGCCAACAAACACATGAAAAAAAATGGTCATCATTACTTATCATTAAGGAAATATAAATCAAAACCACAGTGAGACAGCACCTCACACCAGTGAAAATGGTCCATATCAGAAAGGCCAAAAACAAGAGTTGGCAAGGATGTGGAGAAATAGGACCCTTGGACACTGTTGGTGGGAATATAGACGGGTCCAGTCCCTGTGAAAAGGTGTGTGGAAGTTCCTCAAAAGACTAAAAATGGATCTGCCATAGAACCCAGCAATCCCACTCCTAAGTATCTACCTAAAGAACACAAAAATACTAATTTGAACAGAAACCTACACTCCTATGATTATAGCACTGCTATTTACAATAGCCAAGATGTGGAAACAACCTGAGTGCCCCAAAACAAACCAGTGGATCTGTAACCAGTGGCTGAGGCCAAAGACTATCACAGGTGATGCTCCCTTGAGGGGGTTGCTGGTGAGGCTAGATAGCCCCAGGGAAAATGCAAACAAAGTATCGCATTTTGGGGTGGAGTGACTGATAAGAAATAAAAGGGACTGCAGAGGGAGGCACACATTCATTCAGTCTTTGGGATTCAGCATTTTTGGATCTTCAGCATTTGGCCCCCACTGCGCCAGTCTTCCAGAAGCCTGTTATGGGCCTTTGAAGGTGGAGTCCTCCAGCAGCCAACCTCAGAAAGGACAAGTTTGGAGGCTTTGCCAGTAGCCGAGTGACTGAAACTGTTCCTCGTTTTGCTGCTGTTACAGCCAAGGAGAGAAAGCAAAGACTCGGAGCCGGACGCCTCGCTGAGCTGTGAGTGTGGCCGTTTGTCTGGCTGTTTAGCCACTGCGACTGCTGTTTTGAGTGTTGCTGTGCTGGGGCATCTTGGCATCTCCAAGAGCATATCCTGTCGTGTCTTCTCTTGACTTTGTGAGTTGGAACCTGGCCTGCAGTCGCTGCTGTGTGTCCGCCAAAGCAGGAAGACACCATCTTGGGCATGTGGCCTATATTGTTTGGGAGAGAAGCTCAGTGGGAAGACACCATCTTAGCTGTTTTTTTGTTTGGGAATTAAAAGACTGGACACTGCTTTGGGTGAGGTAAACGGCCATGTTTTTGCCTCAGTAACTCTTTGTTTTTCCCCGGTTTGTTAAATACATTCCACTGTTTTTCTCTGAGCCTGAGTAGTCTTGCAATTGTGCACACAGATGAAGAACTCAGACAGTGACTGGAAAACTATTTGGGCAGTGTCCTTGGCTGTTTTAGTGCCTCTTGCTGCCCTGTATCAGTTCAAGAAGATGTGGCATAAATACATAATGGAATACTACTCAGTGATAAAAAAAAGACAAACTCATGCCATTGTGGCAACATGGATGGAGCTGGAGAGGATTATGCTAAACAGAATAAGCCAGGAGAAAGAGAAATACCTTATGGTGTGACTTATATTAGGAATATAGAGAAACCACACATAAGGTGAGACAAAGACAAATTTTAAAACCAACCCTTGAAAACTGACTATAGATCTTTGGCTTTCAGAGGGGGAGGGGTGAAAACAGAGTGATGGGGGCAGAGAACACGTGAGCTATGGTGGAGGACTATGGATTCTTTGCAGTGGGAAGGCCACAGTGACTATACCTGTGGAGGCTGGAAATCCTATACTGTCAAAACATCAGCAAGGATGTAAAACAATGTGCTTTGATAACAAAAGAAAAAAGAGGTTTTAAAAAAATCAAGTTCAAAATTCTTAACATGCTCTTTAAAATCCTCCATAGCAAGCAAATCTTAGCAATTATATGTAGTCTTAATTTTCCCAGCAAAAAAAGGCTTTCATGATCTCTAGCTGCATTTTTCTTTCTTTCTATTTTTATTCACACTGCTTTTCCTCTTGGGCCCCTTCCTCTTTCCATCTGTCAACATTTCCCCCCTTTTAAACACATTTAAATCTTTACCTTTTCCATAAAAGCATTCTCAAGTCTTCCTAATCAGAACTCTCTTTCCTCTGGCCCCCTCCTCGCTCTGCTCCCCCTCCCCCTGCCCCCACTGTGTATAGAATGCTCTTTTTTTGTGTTCTGTACATGGCTGTGTCCACATTGTTAGTTCTCATTAGATTTTGAACTCTGAGGGGAAAGACTTAACTCCTTTGTCTGTATCCTATAAGCTCTTCTTGCCATTCACAAGAGCTGTGTCTTCAGTGTGAGAATGGGGGGCTTTTTCTAGCTTCTGTGCCTCTGGTAAGGTGTAATTTTGAAACAAACAGCTAAACTCTTACTTCGTGGGGTCTTTTAACACTTTCTGCAATTCTGTTCAAAGACAGAAAGGCTCTGCGTGCTTGAAGCTCCCTGTTCTGTGGAACCTGAGAGGCTTACGATGCAGGAAACCTACCCACCCTCACCTCCACCAGCCCATCTCCCCAGGCAGAGTCGGGTTTGAGGAAATGGAGCTGAGGGGACTACCCGCCTCCCCCCTCCCTCACCAGCTGGAGCAGGAGAGCCTGTGGCACAGATGAATGAGATATGGTTTCTCTGAGGGCAGACCTTGAATTTCCTTCTCTAGATCACCCCTACCACGACCCCACTTCCCTGTGCCTGCCACACTGCCCAGCCCCCAGTGGGTGATGGAGCCAGATGACTACCTACCTCTGCAAGTCTGTACCCCATGGGAGTTCTGATTTGGGATTTAGAGCTTGGTTGTGGTTTGACTCTTGGGAATTAAGAGTTATAACTCCTCGCAGAGATGGGACAGGAAGATGGGTTTGGAAGCTGGCGTATGGTGGGCTTTGATGATTTTAAGAACCCTGGGGAGTGGCTTTTAGTATCTGGAAGGATTTACACAGAGAAAGGACAAGGGGGCAGTTTTACTTTTCCCCAGAAATAGCTGGATGTTATGGTTTCCAGACCCAACTGAGATGGTGGGTTCTGAGGTGCAGCCCTGGAGCCTCCAGCACTGACTGCAGCTGTGACACAGGTCAGCATGTGCAGAGAGTTCTGGAACAGGCAAGCTGAAAGCAGTGCTGATGCTGAGTGAGAATCAGGCTCAACTAGCCTCCAGGGGTGACCTCGCCCAGTCAGTGCCCTGGTGGTCAATGCCTGGACTGTCCTTGGTGGAGGTCAGTCCTCAGACTCCCCACTATCCTGAAGAACATGCCTGTGTGTCATCCCTTCAGCTTCCAGGTGCAACAGGATGCTTCATCCAGGGTCCTGCGAGGGCAGGAAGAGAAAAGCAGGAAATTGCGGGAAGTTATTGAAAGGCTTAAGTAAGGGGAGTGATCCTCCTGAGGCTTTTCTGGCAAAGCACAAGAGTGTTAGAGGTTACTATAAGGTCAAGCGATAGAAGAGGCAAGGAAGCAGAGGAGAATGTAAGATACAGAGGCCTTTATTAGCAACTCCGGGGCAAGGTTCACAGATCCCAGGCAGGGGTCTGTGGAGTCGCACCCAGCAACCAGGGGTGCGGGTTTTTATACGGGGTGAAGGAATTCCAAGGGTGGGGGCAACTCCATTTGGAGCTGGTGGCCTTGCAGGTGAATTCGGGCTGCAGCAGCCTGTCTGGGTAGTGGGGACATGAGCTTCTTTCCAAGGTCACATATCTTCGCAGAGTTTCTTCACAGCGCCCTTATTGTTGGGGAGGGGCCCTTATTGTTGGGGAGGGGCGGGTTGAGCCTAACAGTTACTAGGGATGGCCTAGGGGCTTTGGTAGAGATTATCTGGGAGTAGGGAAGGATGCTGTTCTCAATCCTCCATGATTTATTGCCTGGTCTCCAAAATGAGGGCAGCTGACAACTTGAATGATACATCTACCTGTCACATCCACCTAACAAATTCTCAGCATAGTCAGGAGACAAGTAGGAAAGATTGAAGGGCTAGAGAAAACCAGAATTTTCTTCATTGATTGACTGGTTCATTCATTCATTTACCCATTTATGCTCTTGACAAATGTTTACTAAACATTTGTTCCAAAAAGAGGTTACGGAACAGAGCAGAGGCGGGGGGTTGGGGGGGCGCATGGGGGCATAATTAAGGGAAAACTGGCATTTCATCATCAAAAATTCTCCCAGGGTGGGATCAGCCCAGACAGGCACACTCTCCCCCTAGGCTACTCCCCCAAGTGTCTACACCCCAGCCACCCCACACCCTCCTGGAGCCCTAACCGTGACTTGGCTCAGTTACCACACCACTTTGCCATTGTGCCTACTCATCCCCCTGTAATCCCCAACCTCTTTATTGTGGTCACAGATGCTCCACGTGGACCCAGTCACCCTGAAGGAAAGAAATCATTAGCTTCTTGCAGCATCCAGGAACAGAAACACCTTCTCATCCCAGGAGCAGAGGTGAGGGCGGCCACAGATCAGGGATTAGGGGAGAAAAAGTGGCAGCAGAGGGAGAGGCCCTGGCAAGACTCTGCTGTGACACGTTGCCTGGGCTGGCCTAAGTTGGGGGTGGCCGAAGTTGGGGGTGGCCCCGCTGCCTATCTGCCTATCGCCTCCATTCATCTGTGCCACAGGCTCTCCTGCTCCAGCTGGTGTGGGAGGGGGGAGGCGGGTAGTCCCCTCAGCTCCATTTCCTCAAACCCGACTCTGCCTGGGGAGATGGGCTGGTGGAGGTGAGGGTGGGTAGGTTTCCTGCATCGTAAGCCTCTCAGGTTCCACAGAACAGGGAGCTTCAAGCACGCAGAGCCTTTCTGTCTTTGAAAAGACAAACATCAAGACCCAGAGAGGGGATGCTGTTATTACAAAGTCATCTAGGGCCACAAGAAGTCAACAGTTGGAACCCAAGTCTTCTAACATAAGCATGTGACACAAGCGCTCCTTGTCCAGGGACACGATCTTGGCTCTTTCCTTTCCTTAGTCAACACCAGGCAGACCTGTCCAGGAATCCCAGGTCTTCTCAGGCTTCTTGTAGGACTTAACCAAGCTGGAGTGTTGAGAGTTTTGCCCAGTGCCTGGCACAGAGCAGGGTGTGGGCAGTGCATGCTCTGCTTCCCTCCCAAGGTCTCCAGGCTGTTATTGTCTTTCTGGAAACTTGCCAAGCTTCAGAGGTCCTGACCAATTTGGGCATACTGTTGAGTTGATTTATGTCTCCATTTATAGAATGTGTCAGGAGCTCAAATAGTTTATGGGCAGAGATTAGTTACTCTTGTGATTTCATTTATGAGCACCCACGGTGATGATGTGCCCCTGATCTGCCTGGCTGTAGAAGTGATGGAGGAGCTTTGAGAGGCTAATAGGATTTGTGCCATTGGCTTGAATCTTGAAGCTGTAGGACGGAAAAGCACACCATTTTATAGAATTTGTTAAGCATGCACACGTATGGAGGAGCAAAAATATAAACTCAAAATAGTATAGACATGTAAATGACAAATTAATAATTTAAAAAAAATCTATTTTAAGCTACACTCTCACCTTTGCCATAACTTGGCCCTTCACAGTACTATCCCAGGGCCACCTAGCATCCTGGGGTTCTTGTAAATGCTTCTTAGAGAGCAAGGCATCTTGCGGAAGAGGAAGTGGGCAGTTTTTTCAGTGGAAGAATCCTGAATGGGGCTGGAGAAGGATGGAGGGAAGCAGGTACCATCCCTAGCCACCTGTCATCCTGGCATGGGGGTTCCATAGCTTTCCTCCATACCACCTAGTGCCTCTGTTAGAGGGGGGGGCTCTTGTGTGAACACAGATAGAGGTGGTTTCTAATTTACCATTTTAGATGTTTCTATGTAACAGTGCAATGAGAGAGAGGAAAGGTTGTAATTTGGGAGAATTCTTTGGTCCAAGAAATGATGCTAGTTAAAGAATAAAAATCTATTTAAAATGAAATGAGACAAAAATTACTTCAAATTGGCTTGAAGACTTGGAGGTAAGACCTGAAACCATAAAACACATAGAAGAAAACAGGTAAATACCTCCAAACATTGGCTTTAGTGACATTTCTGGGGAATCACTATAAGAACAAAAGAAGTGAAAGCAAAAATAAACAATGGGACTATATCAAAATAAAAAGGTCTGCACAGAGAAAGAAATTATCAGTAAAGCAAAATGACACCCTTCTGAGTGGGAGAAAATATCTACACATCATATAGCCAACAAAGGGTTAACATCAAAGAACTCCAAAGATCTTGTATAACAACAAGAAAAAAAATGAACAGAAATTCTAAATAGACACTTCTCCAAAGAAGACATATACTTAGCCAACAGGCACATAAAAAAATGCTCACCATCAATTATCATCAGGAAAATGCAAATCAAAACTATAATGAGATACCGCCTCAGATTGGAGAGAACTGGCCATATTAAAAGACCATAGACAGCAAGTGTTTGTGAGGGTGTGGAGAAAAAGGAATTGTCATACACGGTTGTTGGGACTGTAAACTAGTCTCGCCACTATAGAAAATAGTATGGATGTTTTTCGAAATATTGAAAATAGAAGAACCATGTGACATGTGATCCAGCAATTTGCTCTTAGGTATCTATTCAAAAAATGCAAAAACATCAATTCAGAGGAATATATGCACTCCTATATTCATTGTAGTATTATTTTCAATAGCCAAGATCTGGAAACAACCTAAGTGCCCAAAAACAGATGAGTGGATTAGGAAGATATGGTATATATAAACAATGGAATACTATCCAGCTATTAAAAAGGATGAATTCTTGCCACTTATGACAACATGGATAGAACTAGAGGGGATTATGATAAGTAAAATAAGTCAGAAGGAGAAAGACAAATACTAGTTGATCTTATTCATATGTACAAGATGAAGAAACAAAGAAAAGTGACAAAACCAAACCCTTGAAATCTGACTGCAGAACTTAGTCTATCGGTTGGGATGGGAGTTGGAGCAAGGGGGGAAGGCATCCAATGGACTATGGAGGAAGATTACTGGGGTGGTAGTATGTGTGATGTGATAACATATATTTGAAGAGGTATGAACCTAGGTTCCTGAAACATACAGTGTTGTAAACCAATGTTACTTCAGTAACATAAATTAGAAAAAAAAGGATCTATTGATAGATTTCCAGAAGCTCTGGGTGTCATTCCTAGCCATCCAGCATTGGGGGTTCCATAGCTTTCTTCATAGCACTCTGGGGCCTCTGTAGAGCCAGGTTCTTGGATGAGCACAGACAGAATTGGTTCCCAGTGGACTACTTTAGAAATTTCTACGTACCAATGTAATGAGAAAGCCAGAAAATGTGACAAGAAGTAAGCATTGTTAGAGCAAAGAGGAAAGATGGAGGTTTGGAAAGAGGCAGAGTGGGGAACAAGAGCACTCCTTTCCCATGGGTCTTATAGGAAGGAACCCCTGGAGGAAATTTGGGGTGTGTGTGCTAAACCTTGAGTTGAAGAGTAGGTCATTTATTCCATTGTTTGTTCATTGAACAAATGTTAATTTGCTAACCGCTATGCAGCAAGTACTGTTCCAGAAATGGGGGTTATCGGAGTGTCAGCCTACCCTCACACAGCTTTTGCATTCCTGGGTGGGGAGACATAATATACGAATCAGCATATGTAGTATGTCAGTTGGAGTCATGTACTGTGGAAAGAAAGAAACGGGGAGGGGATAGGATATATTGGGAAGATGGAATGGGGGCAGGGGCAGGTTGCGGTTTGTAAATGGGTGACTGGAGAAGGCTGCTCAGAGACGACACTTGATAATGACCTGAAGGAGGTGAAGTTTTGGGTGACCCCAACCAGAAGCCTAGTCAGTCCTTGGTGGCCTGGTTTAACCCTCTGCTTCTGTGTGTTGTTTCCTCAGTGCATCATCTGCCATGTCTCCTTCCTTGTCCCAGGAGACTGCATTTACTCAGTAACACACTGTGAACAAGACAGGTTGGAGTCCAGGCCTCAGAGGCAAAAGAAAACAAGCCAGTGGTTCACAGTGTGAGTGAGAGGAAGTGTGTTAGTACATTTCTCGGGTGCTGTGGCAGTCCAGAGCTGGGCACCCTCCGACCCAGAGTTGGGGCTCAGTGAAGGGTTCCTCTATCCTTGCCTCCTATCCACAATTTTCTTGGTTGAGTGTCTCCCCAAATCGTGAGTCGTTCTCCATCTCACATTTCCTGTTTCTTAGGCCTCATGACTGATTCTTCCTCAGCCTTTACTTCCCAGGTAAAAGAAGATAATAACCGTCGCCACCCATATGTTCATAAGAATGCATGAGTGTTACAGGGGATTAATGGCATTTTAGGATTAAGGACATGACATTAGGTTTAAAAGATTTTAGCTCCTCCTAAATGAGGGAATCTGTCTGACACAACTCATTGTTAAGCCTCACAGATTTCCCTGTGGCAACACTTCTGTTTCTCTGTGGGCCTGCACTGGCTACCGTGAGAAGTCTGGGCACAGCTGATTTGGCCGTCATGTCCCTGTCCCTTGGGTCTCCCCCCTCCTCTCTTTAGGGCTTTGTGACAACAAAGCTCCAGCATTCAGCACCCAGTGACCTTGTGTGAGATGAGGCAGTTGTCAGGAAACTTTGCTGGTGGTCCGCCTGGCCGCAGTGGACAGGAGGGGGAGCTGCCATAGCTCCCAGTGCCTGTCACAGGCCCACTGACAGGAGGAGGGGGGAGGGGGGAGGAGGGAAGTGCTTTGCAGCAGGAAACATTTCTCTCTCTGAGTCTTCACAATCTGACCTAAGTCTTATTTCTGACTCCATCTCCCCTTCTCAACGTCCCTGTTCTAGTTGAAACGGCCTCTTTGCTAAGCCCTGGACCCATCTCCACGCCTTCTCTCAGAGGGCAAGTCCCCTCTGAAATGTGTGTGATTCTCTTAATCTCTTTCATCCTATCTGTCCTTTAATGCCCACCTGTATGACACACTCCCTGAGTCCTGAGATTTCTCCCTGGACAGATCTCAAGGGTCATGCTGGTTCAGAGTGATGTCTACACTGTAGCCAGGCCTCAAGCCAGAACAGACCAGCGCTGCCTTTCAGTGCTTTCCAAACTGTGTTCCTTGTAGCCTGTCAGGGGTTCTGGAGAGGGGACCTGGTGTAAACAGCTCTGCTGCTTACACCCTTTCTGCTTTCATCTTTAAGACATCCGAGGCTTCGTTTTGAGGAAGGGGTTCATCAGTGGAACAATCTGAAGATAACACAATCAGACTTTTATGCTTTAGTAATGGAGGCCATACTATGTCTATGTTTCCTATTGCTAGAAAGTAACATGTGACATGCTCTGTTTTATCATCCTTTTGAAAATGTGAAGTGCCCTGTATCTCCTTGTTTCTGGGCACAATGCCTGCTCACAGGGCTCCCTAACAGCAGCGCTGCTGCCCGTGGTGATGATAACAGTGCAAACCCAGTGAGCCTCCGGGAGCCCCCTTGGTGGCTTCCCTGGTTTTGCCCCCCTTCCTGTGACTGCAGCAGTGCTTGGGCACCTCAAAGGGACCCCAATTGCTCACCAAGCTCCCCTGTGCCAAGTTTTTGTTCACAAATCTTTGCAGATCTCTTCCACCTTCCATTTGGTTTCTGTAACTTATGTGTCTGCTTCTTGGGCGTATTTCTGTACATTTTGCTCAGGTGATCATGGCTGTCTTTCATTACTCTATATGATTTATCATAGAATTTGTGCTAATAAATCACTTTTTTATCACATCAAAAAACTAAAATAAATACGAACTACCTGCACCCTTATTCCTCATCGTTGGAGCACTGGCCTGCGACTGAGTCAGCACACCCAAAGGCTCTCCGGCTCTGGCTCCCGCAAACCCAGCTTCCAAGCTCCGTCCTGGCTCCTCCCTCACAGCGCACCTCTCTCCTCCTCTCTACAAGTGTTCTTTCAATATCCACCTCCTTCATGAAGCCCACGTTGATTTCTCAGCTCCCAGTAAACTTCCCTTCCCTAATATAATACTTTAGCTATTATTTATTGAACTAAAAAGTTAGGCTCTCTGCTAAGTTGCTTTACATCTTATATCCCACTTGGTGTTCACATCAAGCTTATGAGATAGATAGGAAAGAAACATTAAATGATTGCAAAATAGTGTCTGAAATTACAGAGGTAAGAAAGCAGTAGTAACATTTGAACCCAGACCATGATATCCCAGAACATCTAGTGTTAACGTTGGAACCGTAGTGATTTAGAGACAGTCTTATTATGTACCATTTCCTTACTGATTCCTTCAGCAAGTACTTATTAAGCAGTGACCATATTCAGCAGACCTTCAGCACATTAAAAGTAGATGTTAAAACTGCCTTTTTCGGGCTTCCCTGGTGGTACAACGGGTTAAGTGCTGCGCTGTGGAGCTGTTGGTGGCTGCGGTGCGAGTTCGATGCCTGTCCCGGGGGGTTTCTCACATGGCACAGCAGACTTCTCCTGCCTCACCCGCTGCTCCCCTCAGCAGTGTATTTCAGTTGATCTGCCTGTTCTGCTCCCCACTCTGTCTCTGGCGAACCCTCTCACCACCCCACACCTCTGGTCTGCACCCCAGCTTGTATGCAAAAATAAATCTTAAAAAAAAAAAAAACCTGCCTCTTCTCTTAGTGTCCCTAAGTGTCATTCTAACCTTCCCAATTTTATAGAAGCCCCAGAGAGGAACTCCTTTGTTTCCTGCCTCTTTTATGCACTGCCTTACTTTCCCACCCCATTTAAATAACCTGCAGAACGTGGCAGCTCCTACCACTGACTAACTTGATTGTGTTACAAAGCCTGTGACACATACAACAGATTTTCAGATTGGTGGGAGGTGAGACGTGGTTATCTTGTCCATACTCCTGACTCCAAGCAACTCTAACTACAACTAAATCATTCAAGGAAATACCATCCTCTAATCCAAGGATTAGCAAACTGGCTGTGTGGGTCCAATCATACCTGCTGACTGTCCACAGGCTAAGAATGGTTTTGCTATTTTTAACAGATTGAAAACAAATCGAAGAAAGAACACTATTTTATGACACATAAAAATCATATTAAACAAAATTTTAGCATCTAGAAATAGTCTATTGGCAAACAGCTCTGCTCACCTGTTAGACATTGCCCACGGCTGCTTTCTTGCTGCAGCAACCTCATGCTGTTGCTGCAGGTGCTGGAAACTGGTGATGTAGTTAGAACCAGGTGGTATTTTGTACAAGGCTTAGAGTGGTACTGAGTTCATTTTATTTTTTATTGTTGTTATTTTATGTGACCTTTTTATTTTTTATTCCACCCATCAGGTCAAAACAAAAAAGGAGAGAAGCAGACTTGAAATGTCACACTTGTAAGACACAGTGGAGTGTAGTTGCTGTTGTGGAATCAGATGGCAAAGCATTACCTTTATTATGCAGGGCCCCCCTCCCCCCACCCCCTCTCTGTGCTAAAATAATATAGGTGGATGCTATCAGATTCATTTCAATATTCCTAACCCACAAGAAGCAATGGTCAGAAAAGTTAGGAAATTTAAAATAAAATATTTCATCACAGCAGAATTTCCCTTCCAACTAAATGAAAATGAGACAGCAACCAAGTACATTTCTGAGTGGCTCATTTGTCAGCCACACAAGGAAAGCTGTTTGCCAAGGATGAGATTAAGTAATTAAATCATGTTTGATTGCAGCAGTTAAGGAATGTGCTTAATACTTTGGCAAAGAGCAAGGATGTTGGGAGCAACATCAACTGTCAATTAAAAGCAAGGCAAATGGTTCTGAGCCATTTGCTTTGGTTCTTGGTGAGTTGGCAGATCTTTCTGATACTGTTGCTTATGTTTAGTTGTTTATTCAAGTACTTAATGCTGAGTTTGGAGTGACGAAAGACCTAGCCCTTGTAAATAGTCTCTGTGGAAAAACTACCTACAAAGATATTTTCAAATTAGAGAAAATACAAATTCCCTGAAGTTGAATCTGCTAAAATATGTTACAACTAATGGTAACATTGGTGAAGAAAGGCCTTAGTTGGAAAATTTTCCAAAGCTTGTGAAAGAAAATGCAGTGTTTAACGTTTGATAATCACTCATTGTATTGTTTATCAGAAGCGCTTGGACCATGTTTGAGTTGAACCTGTGGTAGTGTTAATGGGGTACTTCATTCACTCTTGTGAACTTAATCATCTTCCATTCTGTGAATTTTTGGGGGTCAGAAATAGATACTGAAAATACTCATTTACTCTACCTCATGAAGTTTGATGATTTGGCAGAGGTCAAATCTTTTGGTGTTTTAGCATTCAAAGTTGAGACTGAAATTTTTCTTGAATGAGAAGAATCATCCTTATTCGCTCTCTTTAAACAGGAATGATTTTGGAAATTAGCTTTTGTAGCAGACTTGGTAATGTTTCTTAACCTATTTAATCTAAAGTTGCAAGGCAAAATAATACTTAGATGTGAAACTTAACACTGTGGTAAAGCTATTTCAAAGGCAACTCATGTTGGAATCACAAACAGTGTTAAGCTGTTTTATATATTCTCTGTGCTGTCAGAATGAAAATTAATAAAGTCTTCTTTGCTGCATACATTTGTAGATGTATCTTCTGGTTCAAGCTATAGTTTTAGCACCAATTCTTGGAACTCGATGCTAGTGTAAAGGAGATTTACATTTTTCAAAGTCCACTTAACTGTATTATTGAAAAATTTTCTGCTTAACCTTCAATTAGAGGATATTACTCTTTAGTGTAATGCCATGTTTTAAGGAAAATAGCAAGAGGTTAAATCTAGTAGAATTCCACAAATATCTTTCAAAAGATCAATATGCTCATTTAAAATCACGTTCATGGATTATTCTCAGTATTTGGCAATATCTGTGTGAAGATATTTCAATAATGGAATATGTAAAATCCCATTATATATCAGTATTAATACATAAACATTTATAATCTACTCTGAAACTAGGAAGTAATAGCTCTGAATTACAATTAAATGAAATGTCACTCCCTAAAAAAGGAATTAATTTTTCCTCATTATTAGACTTGTATTACATAAAATTTTATTCAGTTATCATCATATTTTGAATTTTGTCAATTAAAATTGTGGAAATTCGTTTTCTGTCATTACATAGAAATACCTATGTGCCACGAATACCTAATCATTACCTGCCCCTTGAAAGATAAAGTTTGCTCACCCTTGAATTAATCTGTGCTGAAAACACCCAGGGCCAAAGCAGACAATGGCCAAAAGATCCCTTCTCCTAAAGTTTGCCAGAAACACTTTCTTGATCTCAGTTCAAGCTTGGGGCCTGTGGTTCTGCTGACTACTCTCTTCCTGCTGCTCTATCACCCGGGAAGAGCCAGGTCATCAGGTCATGGTGGAAATGGGCTGTAATTTGCTCTGAGTCAGCTCTGGGCAACATAATAATAAAGACCTTTCAGGAAAGAAACCTAAGAGTTTAGCTGCCTTGAATTGCCGGTTTTCCCTTATGGGAATTGTTTTCCTTGGAAGCAGGCAAACAGCACTTGCAAAGGGTGGAAAACAGGAGTGCTTGTAGCAGTTGGAAAAAGAAGCGAGTTCAAGAGCCTTTGGGTGTGCCTGAGATGATGGCGAGAGAACAGAGAAGGCTCCTGTGCCAGGAGGGAAGACCAGGTTGCGTGGGGATTAGGCACGGCCTAGGGCTTGGCTCCATTCTCTCCATGGGCCAGAGCTGCCTGCTTCTCCTTCTGTACCCTACCCCCAACCCTCTTCATTCATTTATTTTGTGCATTTGTGTTCAAGAACGGGGCGGTAACCGAACTGTACAGATGAGAAAAACGAAGGTCAGAGAAGACAAGTAACTAACCAAGATGACAGTATGGGGTGAACCTAGGATTTGTACCTCCCAAACAAGAGCCCATAACCCCTGCCTAGTGCTGTGCTGGACACAGTAGTTTCTGGGCTCTAGTTGGTTCACAGGGATGTCCAAGAAGATTTTCCATTCAAATGCTACTGTGCTGCAAAGCCCATCCCTGCTTACATCCAAGACAAGGATGTGAGCTAGAGATCAAGGGTTCTGAAGAGGTAAGTGAAGAAAGCCAAGTCAGGCTTTCCTTCATTCCTAGTTTTGCTTGGGGGCCTCACAGGACTCAAATCACATAAAACCTGTCCTTCCTTCTCTTGGGGCATAGGAGAAATGATTTTGGAATCTTCTAGATAATCCCAGTGTTTGGTCTCTGGTTTGGACCTCTCACAAGGCACAGGCCCAGTCCTGAGCCTCTCCCCAGGGTGGTGTCCAGCTCCTGCTCGGCCGTTAGCTCTGACCAAGGAGGCCTCTCAGCAGGCAGCCTGTGCCTCCCTGGGGTAGTTCTAGTCATGGGTGTAAGGTCCAGCGATAGAAGAGGCAACGAAGCAGAGGGGAATGTAAGATAAAGAGGCCTTTATAGCAACTCCCCTGCGAGGTTCACAGAGTCCCAGGCGGGGCTCTGTGGAGTCACCCCACAACCAAGGGGGCGGGTTTTTATACGGGGTGAAAGAATTCCAAGGGTGGGGGCAACTCCATTTAGAGCTGATGGCCTTGCAGGTGCATTCGGGCTGCTGCAGCCCATCTGGGTAGTGGGGCATGAGTTTCTTTCCAAGGTCACACATCTTCGAGACTCTTCACAGTGCCCTTATTGTTGGGGAGGGGCGGGTTGAGCCTAACAATGGGGAATGTCCATGTGCTTGGAGTTTTAATCCATTTGTGTCCTCTGCTCCCCTGCTCCCATGCTCCCTTCTGGAATGATGTAAATCAAAGCCCACTGAATTCCTTCATGTGACCTCAGAAGACAATTGGCCAGGAAACTGTTGGCTTCTCTTCTCTCCCTTGGGCATCAGTTCTTATAACCTTTTCTTTCTTTTTAAAAAAGATTTATTTTTATTTATTTACACATACAAGAACTGGGGTGTAGGCCAGAGGTGTGGGGGGTGTAAGAGGATTCGCCAGAGACAGAGTGGGGAGCAGAACAGGTAGAGCTACTGAAATACACTGATGAGGGGAGGAGTGAGCGAGACAGGAGAGGTCTGCCACACCATGTGGGTTAATACTCTGGCCAGGGATCGAACTCATGCTGTAGTGGCTGGCAATAGCTTGATAGCGTTGAGATTTAACCCCTGGGTCACCAGGGAGGCCCCTATAACTTTTTCTCAAAGAGGAGGCCTCCCAACATTCACCATCCTGCTACCATCTCTGGGTTTGCTGTAATTTGTCAACTCCTCTCCTAAAGTCTGGCACTCAGAACTGATTGGTACTCACTCTTGTTCATTCAACTAATATTTTTGTGAACTTTTCTATGCCAAGTGCAGGGCAAGTGTGCATGTGAAACAAGATTGATTCAGTTCCTGGCCTTTTGGTGCTTGATTAGTTTAATAACCAAATAAATAATAAGATGCAGGGTGAGGTTCTTAGCCATTGTGCCCCTGTCTTGTGTGGACAGAACCCAGAGCTGGACAGTCCAGGAGAGATTCAGAAAGGCAAGCCTCTGGCTGTCACCGGGATCTAAAGCACATAATTTGACCGCTCACTTCCCAAAAGTGAGGAGTTCCGGGCACCTTCAGATCTGGTGAACTGTAGCCAGATTTTTCTTACCTCCGGTCTCTATCTCACTCTCTTCTCTTTTGGGGAAGACACAGGCAAAAACAGGCCAAAGTTGCACAAAGAGTCTTGGGAGAGGCTCCGGAGGGTTTTGAGCCACAGTTCCCTTGGCTCAGCCAATTCTGGGAAATGTTCTGTCTGGGCAGCCTTTGATTTTTACAGACTTCAAGGACTGCCCCTCAGGGGAGGTGGAGCCACAGTTCCCTCTAATGTCTCTCCTGGCAGGGAATGCCAGTTTGAAGCATGGTAGGCTTAGTTGTCCCACCTGCTTCGCTGACTGGGCCTTAGAGCTCTGACGTTCACTGTGGCTGAGAGTGAGAGGGTGGCAGCATCAGTGGGGTGTTGGGCGGCACAGACTACATGGCAGACAGCAGTGAAGTGAAGGCCTGCTCTGTAGAAACCTAGTCTCTACCTCCTCCCCCCCTCACACACAATAGACATCTAATGACTACTATTATTTTTACTCATGTTATCATTGTTATAATGGTGTGTCGATTTTTAATCACATCAACATCTAAAGAGAAGTTTCATCCCACCAAGAAGCCCTGGGGCCTGGTAGGGAAATACCAGGTGAGAAATAGCCAGAGGCATTTATGAAAGGGTCTGTGATGAAGAATAAGGTCTCCCTCGGGTGACAGCTGGAGGGCACTGTGGCAGGGGTCTCACCTGGATGAGTTTCTAACAGAAGATGAGGCTCTGGAGAAGCCTGAATGGCTTTGGTCATTGAGTTGAAAGGAGTTTAATTTTAGCCCATGTGGCGACCATGGTGCAACGGGCCCACCCTAGTTTTCTCTCCTGCTCTGGGCACTGAAGACCGGGATTGGGAATGTGACCTAATGATTAGAAGGAAAGAGGGAGAGAAGGCCCAAAGAGCTTAAGAGCTAGGTCAAAGTTAATAGGGGTCTAAAGTCTAGAAGAGAGCACAAGCCCATGCCAGTTTTCTTTGAGGGAAATCTGAAGGAACACATTTTGGGGGGAGGTATCTGTTTGCTCTGCCAAAAGCTTTTTTGGACAGAGCAATCTCTTCAGCTCTGCTGAGGGGGCAGTTGAGGAGTTTATAGAGCCTCCTGAAGGAAGTACCCTGTAACAGGCACCCTGAAGGGAAATCAATGTAGACTAGTCTGTGGGCTTGGAAATCATGTACAAGTTTGTAACATGGTACAGGGGGTTTTTAGAGAGACAACAACAACAACAACAAACAGGTCAATGTGATGTTAAAAAAAAGATAGTTGACAGGTTACATTTCAAAATTTCTGTTAGTAGTCTTCAGGGCAAGGACTTTCTGGTTCATTCATTTAAAATACCTCTCAAGGTGAAAAAGATTTTCTGTTCTGTCTCTTGTAAACTTGTGATTCATGGGCTCCTTAGTGATCTTGGGCATGTTCTAGTGGCCTGGCCTGAGGATGACTCCTGGAGTCTGTCATATAGGAAGACCGGCGGTGGGTTCACCAGTCAGGGGATGCTGAGTATGGTTAGTATGAGTCAGACCCCTGGAGCCTCAAGACCTTGGGGGAACCCATGAGCTGGCTTCTCCGCCATCAGCCTACTCATGGAATAATGTTATGTGCCCCTGTTCTCACCAGGAGACAGCTATTAAAGGCACAGGGAAGAAAATGTATCTGAGCCAATAGGAAATTTCAATGCTGACATCTGCTGGCAGAGCCTTGCAGATGAGAAAAGTGTCAGACCCTGAGGTGGAGGTTCAGGGAGACAGGAGGGCAATTTAAACCCCTTTTCCAGTGGATTTTCTGATTGGGATGGCTTAGTGTGTATGTATTCATACATATTTGTGGGGAGGTAGAGGAATGGGTGCTGTGATGGAACCTTAGGCTCCTCCTGGGACTATAATTCTTTGAAATTATAGCCCTGGAGCACTTTGTAATTGTAAAAAAATGGGACTGGGCACTAAGCAGGCATCCCGACCTGGCTGGGTTCTAGTTCTGGGTCCCCACAGACAAACCACGTGACCCTGGGCTAGTGACGCCCTTTTCTTCTAATTTCCAATTTTGTTGAGTCAGGAGCCACCTAGTGGCAGTTCTGTGGAATTAAAGCCAGCGCACAGAGCCTTTGTGTGCCTTCCTCATTTGTCTCATGTACCCAAAAGCCTTCCTGAGTTTGGAAACCTAATTAGTCAATGTGATATCAGACTGAGGGGCTCATCCTTTTCTAGAAATGTGCCTTTGTTTGTATGCTTGTATGTGGCCCAAATGTTCACATTTGGTTTAATTGTTACTAATCTCACAAGGGTGCAATCAATTTCCTTTCTTGGTTCCTCTAAAGTAAAATATATTTACTAACACAATGGCTGAAACATAACAGAATTTGTAGGGAGATTACCAAGTGTCTTTCAAGTTCCATTATCATCCCCATCTAAGGCATGAAAAAACTAAGTCACAGAGGCGTTAAATAGCCCACCCTAGTCACATAGCTAGTCAGGAGAGTAAACAGGATTTGAACACAAGAGTCTTATTGCTCCTGTTATTGACAGGTGCTTGAGTTCTAGTTTGTTCAAGCAATGCTTTGTTTTGCTTTTAGAACTGGGATTGGGTGTGGTAGGTGTTGTAGTGCCCCCCAATAATTAGGAGGCAGAGGAGTGGTCAGACAAAGGCCTTTATTAATACTCAGTGCTGAGGGCCTGCTTGAAGCTCCATCCGCAGAAGTGCAGCCCCAAAGCAGGGGACAGCAAGGGTTTTATACTTGTCCCCCTCTGCATTCTCACAGTATAGCTACTAATTCCACAAAAGGCAAGCAAACTGTGTAACAGAAGCAGAGCATAGCAGTTAAGCCACATAGCTAGAAACTAGGTCTTATCTGGGGCTGGGGAGGTGTTTCTTTGAAGAGAAGGACCTTGCATAAATGACTTGGTGAAAAGCATGTTTGTCCTCTAGCTGACCCTGGCTGCCTTGGAGTAGGGGTGAGGATCTGCACTTTATATAGGATTCACTATAACAGTAGGTATTCTGAGATTTTCAGTTGGGCTCTAAGAAGTAGCCTCTCCCACAAGGAGACACAGGTACCCTGATCCGCTTCTCCCAGTGATTCAGGCTCCAGTTGTTTTATGTTGAGAGCCTTAGGCTCAAGCCTGTGAGCCTCACTCTGCACACCCACCCTGTAGCTCCCCAACAGTGCACCCTATGCCCTGGGTGCCAGCTCACACGTCTCCTTGTCCAGGGTGATGCTGGTCTTGGAAGTTGGCGTGCGCCCAGGTCCACAGCTGTAGTGTGCACGGCAACTTCCTCCCTCTGTGTTGTACCGCCCCATGATCACTATAAGCAAAGTGAACTTAAAAGTTTTTCTACCCCTTTCTGCTGTAAGACTGCTCCTAGTATATCTTGTGATCCTCAATTTGTTGTGATCCTCAATACCCTTAGGGTATTTTTGTTTGTTTGTTTCTGTTTCGTTGCAGTTTAGTTGTGAGTATCTGAAGAGGTGAACCTTCATCTGCCATCTTGCCAGATTTCCTTAAATGCATCAGTTATTTATTCTCATGTGTATTAGATCATGAAAGTAAGACTCAAATGACTAAAGTTGGAGAAAAGGGTCAGTTTCACAAGGACATATGTGAGGATGATGGTTAATTTTATATGTCAACTTGCAGGATGTTTTTGGATGACATTAACTTTTAAATCACTGAACCTTTTGGTGAGACTCTTCCCAATCAATTTCAAGTCTGACTAGAAAAAGACCCAGCACCCTGAGCACATGGGAATTCTTGAACAGGCAGATTCTGGACTTTATCTGCACCATTGGGTCCCCATACTACCAGTCCACACTGTTGATATTTCCCTCTTATATTTTTTCTGGAAAATCCTGAATAATACAATGGGTGATCTCAAATAATCCTTCCAACTCTGACAATGAGTGGCGCTGTGAAGAGGACAGTAGGGGAGAGAGGGCTTGACTCCAATACTTGATGCTCTGAAGTGCTGAGGGAGTCACCCTACACACTACACACACTCACCCTTCACTGTTTCTGCCCTCCCTTCTCCCATCCTTGGACACCAGGTTCTAGGACTTCCACTACTCACTCTTCATGGAGGAGAACAACACAATGCAATACAGATGGAGATCTGGACCCAAGTCAGGATATCTGGTGTCTAGAGTTGCCTTACAACACTAACAACAACTTACTTGTCAAGTTACAAAACTTGCTTGTCCAAGGCCTTTCCCTCCTAGAATTCTGTTGTTATCTGTATATGGCTAGATTGTAACTAAGTTCTCTGTTGGCTGTGAGTGCTTTCCCCACCCCCACACCCCCAAGTCCTGGCCTGTCAGGAGTTTTCTTTCCACCCCTTTCTTCTCTTTGCCCCTGACATGGGAGGAAGACTTAACTGATAACTTTTTTTTTTAAGATTTATTTATTTATACGTACAAGCTGAGGTACAGGCCAGAGGCGTGGGACAGCGAGAGGGTTCACCAGAGACAGAGTGGGGAGCAGAACAGGCAGATGGATGGAGATACACTGCTGAGGGGAGCAGCGGGCGAGGCAGGAGAGGTCTGCTGTGCCATGTGGGAATCTCCCCGGCCTGGCGTTGAACTCGCGTTGCCGCTGCCGACAGCTCCACAGCGCAGTGCTTAACCACTCACTGCGCCACCACGGAGGCCCAACTGATAACTTTTACAAGAAAAATGGTCTCAGTTCTACTTTGCTTCTACTCGGGAACACAGCAGTCCTCCATGCCATAATGGAACTGTGTCAGGATGACAGCCACTAGCCCAGGACTAGCTTTGGGTGAGAAGTACCTAGTTGGATGGTCTAGTGTGAGCAAGCCCTGGCTGACAGAAATAGTGTCACTCCCCATAACTTAACCTCTATCAGTAAAAAGGTGGCATTTCTGCCACCATATTTCCTTTTAACTTTGCAACCCTGTTCAGAACAAGAACAGGAAAAATTCTGTTTTTCTAATGTGTCAAAATAATTTATTTTTCCCTGTGTATTTCTGTCCACATAAGTCAACAGAAATCAAGAATGTAACTATAATCATTATCTGTTTCTAGACATTGAAGTCAATCCATATAGCAAAAGTAGAATTAGACCATCTATGAAATGTTTACTGTATCTATTAAATAAAATAGTATTTTTACAAGATAAAAAACAATCTTCCACAATGCAATAAATTGCAAATCACTGAAATTTAACTCTTTAGATGATTTCAGTTTGGTTTTTGGGTTGAAAACCTAGAAATAATAAAAAAAGTATTGGCAGAATCTGTTTTTACATTTTCTTGCTTAGATTATTTTATGCTATTTAAAGATGATGATGAAGGTACTCCTACATGGCTGAGAGCTTTAGATGATCAGAAAGTTTATTCTGGGATGGAAATACACTATGGCAGATTGTATAGCTGATAAGAGCATCACCAGTCAAAATGACTACCCTGCTTAAGAGGATATAAAAATATATTGTAATCTCCATCAAAATGCTTTGAAAAGTATTTTTCAAAGAAATGAAACAGAAAAAAAAAAGAAATTTATATGGAATTACAAAAGGTCTCAAGTTGGGAAAACAACCCTGAGAGAGAAGGGAAGAAATGGAAGTATCATGTTCTCTGACTTACTATAAAGCAACATGATAGCTGATTTAAAAAATGTAATTGACGGCCTCACAGCAGACAAACTGAAGCAATGGAAAGAACTGATAAGCTGGAAAACATAATGTTGTAGAACACACAAATAGAACAATGTAGAAAAAAGAGTAAAAAATGAAAATAGTGTCATTCTAAAAACAATGTGGTATTGGCACAACAATAGATTTATGGATCAATGGAATAGAATTGAAAGCTCAGAAATAAATCCCGATTCATACAGATACCTAATTTATGATAAGGTAAATATGACCATGAAATGGCAAAAGACCAGTTTCTTTAATAAATGGTGCTGAGGAAATTGGAAAATTACACATACATAATGAAGTTCGATCACTCGAAAAAACCCACACACAAAATAAACTCCAAAGAGATAAAAGATTTAGCTATAAGACCTCTAACAATAAAATTCATAGAAGCAAGGGGCACTAAAACTGGCCAAGGACACTGCCCAAATAGTTTACCGGTCACTGTCTGAGTTCTTTACTAGGGTGCACAATTGCAAGACTACTTCAGGCTCAGAGAACAACAATAATGGGACTGAGGCCAAAAATGGCCGTTTACCTCCCCTGAAGCAGTATCCAGTGCTTTCAAGTCCTAAACAAAAAGCATCTAAGGTGGCTTCTTCCTGCCACTGAGGCCTGGAGCACGCAGCAACTAGACTATAGGCTGGGTTCCAACTCACAAAGACAGCAGAAGACACAACGGGAGATGCTCCCGGAGCTGCTGAGATGCCCCAGCACAGCAGCAGACAAGTAACACTCAGAACAGCAGCTTGCAGCGGCTGAACGGCCTAACAAACAGCCACACTCACAGTTCAGTAATATACCCAGATCCAGGTCTTTGCCTTCTCTGCCAGACTGTAACAGCAGCAGAAATGGGAACAGTTTCAGTAGCTTGGCTACTCGCAAAGCTTCTGTTCCGAACTTCTCCTCTCTGAGGGTGGCTGCTGGAGGTCTCTCCATGTCCTTCAGAGGCCGGCAGCAGCCTTCTGGAAGATCAGTGCGTTGGGGGCCAAAATCGCTGACCCCGGAATCACTGAAGATATGAAAACACTGAATCACAAATGCTGAAAGCTTCGTGGCTGAATCCCAAAAAAGGAACCCCGGGGACTGCTTCTGGGGTCCCTAATATTTCTTATCAGAGTCTCCACTCCAAAATGTGATACTTTTTAGCATTTTCTCTGGGACTATCTAGCCTCACCAGCACCCCTTTCCAGGGGGCACCACCTGTAACAGTCTTTAGTCTCAGTCACCGTTTACATTAGCAGCATTATTTACAGTAGCTGGGACAGGGGAAGCAGCCTAAATGTTCATCCAGAGATGACTGAGCTGTGATCTATCTATACCGGAGAATATTATGTAGATATAAAAAAGGATGAAATACAGCCAGTTTCAGTAAAACAGAGGAATTTAAGAGAATTATGTGCAACAAAGGCAAAACAATACAAATATTGGACATTTACATAGTAGTCAATTTGATATCGTAAGACTTTAAAAAATTAGTCATTATCAACCAACATCCTGAGGGCTTGGAGGCTAAGAGAAGGAGAGAGGAAAAGAGACAAGGGGAAACAAGGGATGGAGGTGGGGAAACAAAATAACTCAAACATTTAGAAATGCATATGTAGCACCTTAAAACCATCGTGCACACTCCCTTTGGGAAACCACAGTTGGGTGATGGAACAAAGGTGTCGGAGACTCCAACTGCCACCAGAGGGCGCTGTCTCCACGCACCTTCCTTTATGTGGGGCGGGGGCTCGGGCTGGGGGTGGGGATGGGGAGGTTTTTCTACGCCCACCCAAGGCACTGGTGGGATACGGAAGTGGCAGGCCGGCTGTTCCGCGCTACAACGCGGGCGCGCCAGTCAACACCCAGCGCCCAGCGCAATCGGAGGCGCCAGGCCCTGCGGTCCCTGAGGGCCCCGCTGCTCCGCCCGCTGTGGACGTAAGGATCGACTGCGGCGCCTCTTCCTAAACTCTGGGGACGCTTGGGCTGCTTTGGCGAGTAGCGGGCTGCGGGGCGGACGGGCGGCCTTCCCCCGCCCACTTGGCGCCGCGCGCTTGGGAACAGCTGAGGCACGGACTCAGGCCTCCGCCCTCCGCTGAAGGGCGGGCGCGCGGAGCCAGCCTCGCTGGACGCTGAGCGAAGCAGGGAAAGTCACCTCCGGGAAGCGGGGCTGCACTTAGGGGGAGAACCTGTGGGGAGACCTGGTCCCCAGCCACCCTCTCCCCCAGTGTGGCTATTGGGAGCATCGGGGGGCGGAAGCCGCGAGGACCCTACGTTGGCGACGCAGCCCCCCGAGTTGCTGGGGCAAATGGAGCGGCCTTTCCCATCCACCCCGAGCCCACGTCTGGGTCGGGCCAGGCGAAAAGAGAGGACTGTGCGCGAAGCCTGCTGGTCCCTTTAGTTGTGTCACACCCGGCAAGCACATGCGCACACCACACCTCGATTTTTCTTATTAGTATTTTAAATGGTGGTAATATGGTGCCCACATCAAAGAATTGATGCGAGGATTAAATAAAATAGTGGGTGAAAGTGCTCAAAATAGTGCCTGACACATAAGAGCTCAGTACTTTCTCTTTACTGTGATTATTTTTAAGTAGAAAATGAGTTTTGAAAACCCTGGGACTTGAGGATCCTTTAAAGCAGCCCTTTCCCAGGAGCGTTTGGAAACTTAACGATTTGCATGCTAGCTTTCTTCCTGTTTTTATGGATATCCTGATTGAAAGGCGATGTTCTCTGTAGCTCCACTCTCTACAGGAAATTTCATTTTCACTGGAAATGGGAAATTTCATTTATTCTTTACTGGAAATTTCATGTCAGTTTAATTGCTTAGGTAGCTGCAGAACAGAGTTGCCAGCAGGTGGCCTCAGAGCACCGCGGATGTTTGCCCTTCTCATAATTATTAGGGTTTATTGATTACCTACTTTCTACACTGTGGTGCAAGGTATCTAGGGGATATGTAGGTGCTTGAAGGATGCAGATTTCAGGGAGAACAGAGATGATATTTCACGCTACTTTTCTCTTCTAGTTTTTTTTTTTTTTAATTTGTTTATGCATGCAAGAACTAGGGTGTAGGCCAGAGGTCCTGGGGCTGAGAGGATTCAATAGAGACAGAGTGGGGAGCAGAACAGGCAGATCTACTGAAATATACTGCTGAGGGGAGCAGCTGGTGAGGCAGGAGAGGTCTGCTGCCCCATGTGGGTCAGCTCCCTGGCTGGGAATTGAACTCATGTTGCAGTGGCTGGCAGTAGCTTGAATAGTGCTGACCTTAACCCCTGTGCCACCAGGTAGGCCTCGCTAGTCTTTTTCTCTTATGGGATTTTGTCCTGTATTGATTCATTTATATATTCTTTCAGCAAATGTTTATTGGATACCTGCTGTATTCCAGGTTCTCTTCATAGTCTTGATATATGAACTTGAACAAGACAAAGATCCTTGTCTTTGTGGAGCTTACAGTCTCGAAGGTGGCAATAAAGATAATATGTAAATTATATAGTATGTTAGAAAGGGTATGAAAAGGCAAACCTTGAAGCAGAGTGTGTGGAGATGAGGTCATTGGGATTGGTAGGTTGCAGTATTGAATAGGGTGACCAGATAGGGCTGATTGGGAAGGCAAGATTTGAGCAAAGATTCAGAATGGATAAAGTTAAACAAGTAGAGATAAGAGAGTGTAAGATTCTATGAAAAGTCTGGAGCAATGGCCTGTACACTCTTGTAGATGAGGTCAGTGAGGCTCACAGAAGTGAAAAAACTTGTTTAAGATCTTACAGGAGGTTGCTGGTAAAGGTGGTGAAGTTTCACTTCCTCTTTTCTAGCTCTGTGTTCATTCACCAGATTATATTATCACTTTGCCAAGATGATGGACCTTCCTGTAAACTGTGCAGTGTGCAGCCTACTTAAGTGATGATATGTGTTAGCTTGGCATTTTTCCTGTCCATTGGTTAGTACCCAAGTTCTATGATCTGTCTCTTTTGTGTAAACAGTAAATATTTTGCTAAGTGCTGTGGAGGATAGAAATGAGGCATGACCCCTGAACCTGAAGACTAATAATCTATCCATGAATATTTTGGCCGCCTTGCCTGGCCCCATCTACTTTCCCTATTCAACCCCTCCCCCGCCCCCACAACAAGTCCACTGGTGATATTTACTGACAGCTTAGAATTAAATCAGGTTCTTAAACTTGACTACCTGCTCATGGTTTCCAGATTCCTGAACTCTCCCCAGATTCCTTTTGCAGTCCCTGGATGCATGGTGTCCCTGCATGTCCCCCAGTCACAAGTCTACTCCATCTCCCCTACTGTGTTGGCCTGTCTGTGAAACTGGGATTTGTGCTTTGCTTTCTACCCTTGTTTCCCATCAGATAACCCCCATGGAACTTTACTTTCCCTGTCCGATAGTCTCCTTGCAATCTACATACTTGTTTGAGATCTGTCCCCTTGATTGGACTCTCTGTCTCCTATTTGGAAACCCTGCTCCTGGGACACTTGTTTGATCCTCTTCAGCCTCTCTGAGCTCAAGTCAGTTCTCTCAGCCTCTGAACCAAAGAACTCTGGATGGTGCTCAATCTCCTTCTTGTCCACACTTGCCAAAGTTGCCCTGTGTTAAAGTTCTGGTGGTTCTGAAACAGCAGTGAGGGACAGAGGCTATATTCTCAGGTAATTAACTCCTTGAGAACTAGTAGCTCAGAAGAGAGGGGAACTTGACAAACCTGTAGTGGATAAGAATGAGGAAGGTAGAACTCTGTCTGGTCCTGATGGATGGGTAGAATTAATAGGTATAGGGGAAAGAACAGGGTGGGGGTGAGGGAGATTAGTCTAAGTGGAACGGAGAGGGTGTGTTCAGAAGACCATGGGAGAAGATGGATAGGCAGGGAGGGGCTGGAGGAGGACCTGGAGCACCAGGTCAAGATATTTGCATTGCAGCATCATAAACTATCCTTAAAAACTGGAAGGTCCCGGGAAACTGGCATAAAGGCACGCTGACAGTGTGTCATTAAGACCTGTGGGTCCACCTGTCTATCTCTAAGTGTCTCAAAGTGACTGCCTTCTTGAATGCCCCATATAAAAGGGGATCCCTTCATTATTTTGTCACAACATCCTTTTTCCACTTATAGTTTGTTCATTCCTACTGTCCTTTAGCGTGTTCTAGAATGAGTGCAGCCAGAACCAGGACTCTGTCTGGTTCCCTGTTGTAATCTCAGAATCTAGCATAGCATTAGATACTCCGTGCTCTAAAAATATTTGTTGACTGAATGAATACCTGAAGCCAAATATCTGTTCTCTAAAGCTGCTCTACCTTCCTAGTGCTTGGATTGTTAGTACTCACTCCATCTGTCTGGTCTGCAAAGTTGGAAACTTGGAGTCACCTCGATGAAGGCATGAGCACAGGACCTGGCTGCTCCTGAACTTCACGTGGGAGCTGTCCTCCCCCTGTATTCCACTATGACTAGATAGCAACCTTTCAGATGTGAAGGTTGATAGCATTAAACATGAGGGCCTCCCTGGTGGTGCAGCAGTTGAGTGCTGCGCTGTGGAGCTGTTGGCAGCTACGACGTGAGTTCGACGCCCAGCCAGGGAGAGTCCCACATGGTGCAGCAGACCTCTCCTGCCTCGCCCGCTGCTCTCCTCAGCAGTGTATTTCTGATCTGCCTGTTCTGCTCCCCACTCTGTCTCTGGTGAACCCTCTCGCAGCCCCGCACCTCTGGCCTGTACCCCAGCTTGTATGTATAAATAAATAAATATTTAAAAAAAAAAGAAAGCATTAAACATGAATGAAAAGGAGTAAGAGCTCAGTGAGAAGCAGGGACAGGGGCAAAAGATAAATTATGTATTTCTAAATTAACCCTCATCTTAGCTGTCCTGACCTCTTCCAAGGAGCAGAATCATGTAGAGTATGGACTCTGGAATCAGATTACCTAGGCTCAAAATCTGCTACTTACCAGTTGGGTGCCTTTGGGAAAGCTGCTTAATCTCTACGGCTCAGTTTTCTTGCCTGTAAATGATACTGCACAGAGTTTTTGCAATTAAGTTCTTAGAACAGTGTCTGCTCTTAGCAAATGTTCAACAAGTATTAACTATTGTTAGCCACTAATACTCAAGGGGCCAGTGAGGCAACATGCTCTGTTGTACTGGGCCTGCTGATCTGAGACGTATGGCCGTGCCTCCTCTGGGAATGACCTTTGCAACGTGGGACCGAGGGTGTGGTGGAGTTGTTGAGTGAGTTCCAGCTGGAGATGACAGTCCCGTGGAGATGGAGGTGCCAGGTCCAGATGGGATTAGTTCAGGTGGAATGTGCTTGAGTTCCCTGACCAGAAGGAAGTGGTACCATTTTTGAGGGCTGCCCAGAAACTCCGCCCCTCAGCTGTTTTTGTTGTAGAAGGCAGTCACATCTGAGTCGGGCAGACTGCTGCTTGGTTGTGGTGTGTGCTCTTCCTTGCCCCAGCCTGAGCGTGAGTGGGAGTGGTGAGTGGACACACAAATCTAAGTGTGCATGTCCCAGAGCTGAGGGGACATGTCGCTCCCTCTCTTAGTGTCACCAGGGTGACTGCAAGTCCTATTGAGAGGCTTTTAGTGCTGTGGAGCAGATGAGGTTTGGCATGTCTTGGCAAGAGTGTTGGAGACACCCAGCTCCCGAGTGTGTCTTAGCCTGAAAATGGCATGAAAGGATCTGTTCCCTTCCTGGGTCCTTCCTGGATTTTCTTTGCTATTCTGATATAGTCACTTTTCTGATTTGCCCTTTAAGAGGCTTTGAATCTTTGTACATGGGTCTATTTTGGACTCTAAACCTCAAATCCTTTCTTATGTGGGCTGCTCTCTCCATTTATTCCTTGACACTTTCCCAGAACTGTTTCCAGAACCAAAACCATTTCCTGAACTAGAATCATCTCTTCATTTATAATGTTCTAAAATTTCTGCTCCCTCAGGTTATTTTACTCATTCATTGCAAACTAAATTTCCCAAGACTGATTATTTTACTGATTGGTCTTTGACTTTGTGATCATCTCCTTCAATAGTCCATTCTCTTTGACACAGTTGATATTTCGTTTCCAATATGTGAGGTCCCCAATTCTCTCTCTCTACCTTCTTTCCCTCCCTCCCTCTTTCTTCTCTCTCTCCTACTTCTTTGATAAGATAGCAGACTGATTTAAAAAGCATTAGGAGTCCACTCTCCAGAATGTTTCCTCGAATAAAAGACATAGCAAATATTCAAAGGAAAACAAATTGCAAGGCTATCAAATTGCAATCTGTTCTTATGGATAAAACTGCAGTTTCACTGCGTGATTAATTTTCATGCTTGTCAGTAGTTTACAGTTGCAAAAGTCTGGGAGAAAGTTTTTTTTTTACATTAGGGAGTCAGTAATCTATAGGAAAGGTGTAAGACCTCACGGTTTGGAGAGACTAATCCTAGGTAGAATCGTCTTCTTTATTTTTAGCTTATATCAGAATAAAATTAGTTTCTCCTCTCTGTGGGACCTGATGTGCTTAGTTATATGGTTCGGGGCAAGGGATCAATTTTGCTTTCGTACTAGGGTCCAACATACGTGAATTGTAACTCTTTTCTTGGTGTCTGAACCACTTTCTCTTGCTTCTACTTTGATTCATCTTTATCAGTGTCTTTCATACTCAACTTACAGCTTTTCACAGACCTCCTCCAACTTGCTTCTTTAATCACAGTTCTGACACTCTGCCCTACATGCATCAGCCAGAGCCATCTCCTCTTTGGTCCCTGATCTCTTTGGTCCCACATTGTTTCCTTGATGTCTTTGCACACGGAGTTCCTTTCTCTGCCTGTGAAGTGTGGAGATAGCGCGTGGCTGATTTGTCAAGCTATGTGCCTCCGTACCTGCTGATTTAACATCTTCAATATCTGGATAGGTCAGGACCAAATAGTACTTGGGAGGTTGCTAAGGGAGCTTTCATAGATGGGGGTAGATCACATAGGGTAGGGGAGTGTGAGAGCACAGTAGGAGGTAGCAGGGTGCAGACGGAGACTTCTGAGTATTGGAGCAATTGGATAGAGGATCTCCATTTTTTAAAAAGAACAAGACTGTGGGTGATCATTTATAATTAGTTCATCATGAACTTCTAATAAGGCATGCACTAAGGAGATCTAGATCAGAAATGCAGACTTCTGGAATTGCAGTTAATGAGAATCATTATATCTGATGAGATAACCAAAATGTGAGGAGATGAGTTATCTGCAGCAGGTATCCTCCCTTGAAAATTGTTTTGAAGTGCCTTGCTAATGAGTGAGGTGTTTCTCAAATGTCCCTTGAGGACATTAAGTATCCTTGTATTAGGGTAGGGACAGGAGAGTCCAAGGGTGAGTATTAGCTGGTGTGTCCCTAGTAGTGTCCAAATGAGGGGGCTACTGTGGTACCAGATGCTGACAGTAGTTGTTGAAAGAAGTATTTCTAGAGGGGGGACACTGTCAGACAAATCTAAAACCAGGCTCTATGAATGTAATCAAGTCCCTTGGCTTTTCATTCTTAGTTTCCTCTTCAATACGAGTATAACACCTGTAGTTACAGGGTTACAACGAGAAGAACATTAAGCAGCAAATAAAATACTAAGTGATACATATAAAGTACATAGTTTATTATCCCCAACTCATGCAGTTCCTCATAAAAATTTTAGATTCTTAGCCTTTCCCCTTTAGGGCAGATTGTTAAAATTCAAGTCACTATAGTATGATAGAGCAACTCTTTGGAAATGAAATTTCTTTGCTTTCTCATAGTGGAACATTTTTCTTGCTCTTAGGCTTTTGAAATTTCCAAGAGGCAAAGAATCACATTGGAATGTTGCCTGGAAAAAGGGACAGGGTTTTGGTCCTTGTAGACTCAGACATATACTCATGTCTGTGTCCAGCTTGGTCTACAAGCAGGAAAGTTACTTCTTTGTAACTAAATTTACCTGGGACTGAAGAATAAAAACCAGAACTACAGAATTAATTTACAGGCAGAAATGCACAATCCAGAACACTAGGTGTCTGTGTTAATCTGGCCAGTGAATGCTTGCTTCTTTTGGTACAATTATAGGGAGCCAAATGTTTCATCAGGCTCCCTGCTGAGTTGCAAGTCCGATGAGATGGTTGTGGGAATCACATGATCACTATCATCAGGCAATGATGAGCTGAATCTTTTATTCAGCAGGACCAGATTTGCCAGTGGACAAGCTGGTGAGAGCACTTTCTTCCTTAAGCGTTTGAGTCACTGGGCCTTTATGAACTTTGTGTGAACCTCTTTCTCATGAAATAATTTGAGCTTTACAAGTAAGTGTAAGGAAAAATATATGAAACGTCTTCTTGCTTAAGAAAACTTTTGACCTTGTTTATTCCTTCCCTGTCTAGAGAGCTACCACTATGCTGAATTTGGAAATATCAATTTAACATTCCCGTAGAGATTTTTTTTTTTTGCATTTACCAAATACATATTCACCACAAGCTATATGTGGCATTATTATATATATTGTAAGATTATATTAATAGTATCACACCATTATATACATGTTTTACAACTTTTTCACTTAGCTTTCTATTGAGAGACTTGTGCCTATTGAGCTATATATACTATATGGGAAGAAAACAGTTTCCTTCTATGTACTTTGGTCTAATAATTAAATTAATATAACAGATTAACAAAGGAAAACTTAATTTTGTCGGTATAGGAGTTCCATGAAAATAGAAGACTCACTGGCAGTCAGGCTGTTGATGCTTCTATACCATCCTGAGGTAAGGAAAATGGGGTGAGGGATGGGACTGTAAAGGGAAAGAAAATATTTCATAGGAAGATAAGACAAGCAAATGTATGGTAAAGAAATGTTTGCCCTGCCATGCAGACAAGTCTTCCTGATGTCAAAAGTCATCTGTGGTAACAGCCCTCCTCCTGATACAGGTTTCCTGCCAAAGCTCTGTCAGGCAATTAAGGGAGAGGACACAGAAATTCTTCCTGAGTCTTTAGGCCTTGCATACCTGTAGCTCAAAGTCCCCCACATGCCCACTGTCATATGCTGCTTCCTCAACTTTTGTTAATTTAAAGAATTAATTTTGATTGCTATGTAGCATTCTAGTATATGGCCAAGTCACAGTTTATTTGTCCGTTCTTCTGTGGACATGTTTAAGTTGTTTGCAACACTTTGGTGACTCTGGCGTGGTTGTCAAATGGCTTCCTAAGTGGTTACCAATTTAGAGGTTCATTGATCTGTATTGTAGCAATAGTGGTCTTTGGTAGAATTTAGTATTTTCCAATCCACTGGGTAGAAAAGGTATTTCATTATGTTTTAATTTTCTCTTCTCCCGCTGGTCATTTTAAAATGTCACTTGGTGATTCAGTATCTGTTTTGGTGAATTATCTTTTTATAAGTTTTGCTTGCTCCTCTCTCCTCATTGGCTAAGTTTTTTTCGTGAAGTCTGGCCATGGATCACTTGATATTTATATGCATTACAAAAATTTTATTCTTTTCTGTGGCTTGTCCTTTTAATATTTTGAGAATGCCTATTGCTTTGCCGACACGTACAGTTTAATTTTAACAACATTCATGATATTTTTTCTTTGTGGTTTTTGTATTTCTTGTTTAAGAAATCCATTTTTTCTTTGAAGTCATGAAGATATTCTCCTATATTTTCTTTAAAGATAAAAAGTTGACTGATTACACTTGAATTTTAGCTTTCTTGGAATTGATTTTGCATGTTGTGTGAAATGGTTATGTAATTTAAAAAACACTTTCCTAATATTGACAGTTTTTTCTCCCCCAAATATGCAAAGCCATCACTGCTTATATCAAATATTCCTTTGTCTGTTCCTGGATGTTCTCTGTGTCTGTCCTTACATCAGTGCTACACTGTTTTAAATGATTTAGCTTTTAATTATTTTGATATCTGATGAGACGACATTCCTTTTTCTGCTCAGGTTAAAAATTATCCCAGCCATTTTTGACCTGCACTCTTCTGTATAAAGTTTCAGAATTTGTGTGTCAAGTTTCAAAAATCTACATGAAAACTGTAAACAAATGCAACTTTTTTACACATTTCAAATATGCAATTCTATGAGTATTGACAAAAAACCTTTTTTTTTTCCTTTTTTTTGGCATAGATTGGGGTTTAAGCTAGAGGTACGGGGGGTGAGAGGGTTCAATAGACAGAGTGGAAAGAAGAACAGGAAGAACTACTGAAATACACTGCCAAGGGAAGCAGAGGCTAGACAAGAGAGGTCTGCTGCACCATACGTAGGTTAGCTTCCTGGCTGGGGATTGAAGTCAGGCCATGGGGTGAAAGTACTGAGACTTAGCCCCTAGGCCACTGGGGAGGCCTGACAAAACATTGTTATGTAGAATAATTCCATCACATTTACTTGTGTTCCATTTTTTATCCAATTCATAAATCCTACTCCCAGCCCTAGTCAACCATTGATCCACTTTTACTTTTTATATTGGTCCTTAAAGTTTCTTTAAATAGCATCCTGCTATCAGTGTGTACTCTTGGTTTGACTTCTTTTGCTCAGTGTAATGTTTCTGAGGCTCATCCATTTCATGTGTAGCAGAAGCTCATTTTTTTTTTCTTTGCTAGATTTTATCCTGTTGTATATGTGTTTATTTATTCATTGGTTGGTAGACATTTGGATTGTTTTTTCTTTTGGGGATATTATTAAAGCTGCTATGAACATTTATGTGAAAATCTTCACATGGGCAAATGTTTTCATTTAACTTAGGAGTAGAATTGTTGGTGTTACAGTCAAGTATGTGTAGCTCGATGAGAAATTGTACCCAGTGTTCAAAGTAACTATCATTTTATTTTTCATCTGGCCTTACCAGTCTTGGTGTTGCCAGTATTTTTAATTTTGTTCAATGTAATGGGTACATGGTAGTATCTTATTATGTTTAATTATGTTTAACTTTTAATTCTCTGAAGACTAGACTTTGATTCTTTTCCTGTGATTATTGTCTATCTTTCTTTTTGGTCAAGCATCCAATCATCTTTTGCTGATTTTAAAGTTAAGTTGTTTTGTTGATTTAAAAATTGCTTGTGAAGGACAGTAACTTGGAACTAGTGATTTATTGGAGATAGTTTCTAGTCTCACCATATTGGATAAGTGAAATGAAGAGAGATGAGGCAAACCTCAGTATTTCAGCACCATTATTTATTGCCAAATTTAATGCACTCCAGTTATTTTTTAGCCAAAGATGTGTTATAGTTAAACCAAGGAACTATATGCAGTGAGAGATACTCTTCTCTTTCATTTTGGTGCAAATAGTTTTTCCTGTTGGTGGAAAAACCAGTGGACTACAGAAGTTGTTTTGAACCATTGTTGGGTCCATGCTGTTGCTCTTCCAAAATTTTTCAGTCTGAAGGACATTCTTAGGAGTAGGGGCTGAGTTTTCTTTTTACAAAATGAAATCAGAGCCACATTTGGACGCAGAACTTGTTCTTTAAGAAATAATGCTCTCACTCACTGGCTAGGGAGAGACACCTCATGTCACTTTGTAATGCCTCTTGTTAGGTTACTGATTAAAGATACACCCAAGAGTGAGTGCTTGGTGGCTTTGCTAAACAAACCAACTGCTGTATCTGTGCTTTTAGCGTCTTGTTTGTTCTACTATCATCGAAATGTGCCATCACCTCCAAAATTATTTGGTCCATAGTGCTATAAGTGAAGCTTGGCTCTAGAAGTGGTAATGAAATTGTAATTTTTTGTCCTTTAGAGATGTAAACTTGGGTTTGGCATTGATAATGATCAGTAAACTTTCAAAGAGACCACAACTAAACCCCAACCTCCTTAAATGCTTTTGCTTTTATTCTTCCAAATTTAGTCCCACACACTACCCAATTCAGTATTTTCTAACAAAGTAGCCTACACCACTACATTCTTTGAAAGGACCCCAATAACAAGGATACAGTTACATGTTTAAAAGAAAAAGAAACAGATCAGATATATGTACTTTTAGAAAGAAGTTTCCTAATGAGTTGCTTTGTCTACATTGCACGTGTTACATTTCTTACATTGTTACTTGATAGTTCCACGTCTATTTATTATTGCTCATCTCTAAATCTAGCCCCTCTGTTCTTGGACATATTCATAGAGTGGTGTGCTACTGCTGAAGCCATAGGAACTTGAACTGATACTTCCCCCTCCATAGTTACCTCCTCCTCTCTGATAACTGTAGCTACCTTGTAAATTGTCTTGCTTGCTAATTAACAGTGTGTTGATAGTGTTGGTTGTAGACTGTCCATAGGAGGATGTGAATTGTCCAGTGCCACAACCTGAGGACCTTTCTACTTGTCTAGAACTGCTTCTTGTTTGCTCTTCTTGATTATCTTTTGGATGGCTACAGCCAGATTCCCACTGACTCCTTCCTTGGCTTCCTTGCCTCCATGTACTTGATGGTCTATTAGTACTCTCACATCCATCATACTCACTACCTGAAAGGCTGTCACTGCCACTTCTTTTGTTTTGACTGTACCCTGACCATTCCTGGCTACTTCTCCTTGATTGACTGGGGTTTGAGCCCCTTCTGGGTCTACTGTACTCATGATGAGTTCCACTTGAACTTGACCTACAATTCCCTTGGAATTCTTGTTTCTCATAGCTAGAAAATTGACCAGATCCATAACCACCTTGTTCAGAGAAAGATGAACGACATGAGCCAGATCTATACTGGTCAGAACCAGAATCCTGATGAGATCTGGAACCATGTTGCCCAGAGCTGAAGGAGTGATGTGAATCAGCCCCATATTTTTCAGAGCCAGAACCAGGTTGGCTATGGCTAGAAGACTGGCTTGAACCAGACCAGTGTTGCTCGTAGTTATAGGATGGAGTTGAGCCTGAACCATATCGGCCAAACCTAGAAGATTGACTTGCGCCAGACCCATGTTGGCTGTGGCCACAAGACTGACCAGAGCCATGTTGACCATAACTAGACTGACCTGAGCTACCATGTTCGCCACAGCTGGATGACTGACCTGATCCAGAGCCATATTGACCAAAGCTTGAAGACTGACCAAAGCCAGAGCCATGTTGTCTGTGGCTGGAAGACTGATGTGACCTATGTTGACCAAAATCAGACTGCCCAGAGCTAGATCCATATTGGCCACAGCTTGATGAGTGTCCTGAAGTAGAACCAGGTTGCCCATAACTAGTAGATAGGCCTGACCCAGATGGATATTGGCCACAGGTAGAAGACTGAGCTGAACCAAATCCATGCTGTCCATTGCTAGATGTCTGACCTGAGCCAGAGCTATATTGTCTGTGGCTACAAGACTGACTTGAACCATGTTGCCCATAGCCAGGATACTGACCAGAACTATATCCATGTTGACCACAGCTTCCTGATTGTCCTGAAGTAGAACCACTTTGTCCATAACTAGAAGATTGGCCTGATCCAGGCCCATATTGGCCACAACTAGAAGACATGCTAGAGCCTGATATATGTTGTCCACAGTTAGAAGACTGACTTGATCCAGATCCATGTTGACTACAGCTAGAAGACTGACCCAAGCCAGAGCCATGTTGTCTATGTCTGTAAGACTGTCTAGACCCATGTGTAATATAACCAGAAGACTGACCAGACCTAGACCCATTTTGGCCACGGCTTGATGACTGTCTTGACGTAGAAACAGTTTGCCCATACCTAGAAGACTGACCTGATCCAGACCCATATTGGTCACAGCTGGAAGACTGACCTGAGACAGAGCTTTGTGAACCACAGCTAGGTGACTGTCCTGACCCAGATCCATATTGGCCACAGCTAGAAGACTGACCTGATCCCTGTTGACCATAACCAGGAAACTGACCAGAGTTAGAGCCATGCTGGCCACAGCTTGATGTCTGTCTTGAAGTAGAACCAGTTTGCTGATACCTAGAAGACTGTCCTGATCCAGACTCATATTGATCACCCCCAGAGGAATGACAAGATCCAGAACCATGGTGGCTATAGCTAGAGGACTGACCTGACCCAGAACCATGTTGTCCTTGGCTCCAAGACTGACTTGACCTATGTTGACCATAGCCAGAAGACTGACCAGAGCTAGGTCCATACTGACCACAGCTAGAAGACCGAGCAGACCCTGACCCATGTCGCCTGTGGCTGGAATATTGACCTGACCCATGTTGACTATGACCAGAGGACTGTCCATAACTAGATCCACGTTGACCATAGCTTAATGACTGTCCTGAAGTAGAACCAGATTGCCCAAAAGTAGAAGACTGGCCTGATGCAGACCCATATTGGCCACAGTTAGAGGACTGACCTGATCCATATCCATGTTGGCCACAGCTAGATGACTGACTTGAGCCAGAGCCATATTGTTTATGTCTACAAGTCTGACTTGACCCATGTTGACCATAGCTAGAAGATTGACCAGAGCTAGATCTATGTTTACCACTGTTTGATGCTTGTGCTGAACTAGATCCAGGTTGCCCATAAGTAGATGACTGGCCTGATCCAGACCCATATTGACTACAGCTGGAAGACTGACCTGAGACAGAGCTTTGTGGACCACAGCTAGATGACTGTCCTGACCCAGATCCATATTGGCCACAGCTAGAAGACTGACCTGATCCCTGTTGACCATAACCAGGAAACTGACCAGAGTTAGAGCTATGCTGGCCACAGCTTGATGTCTGTCTTGAAGTAGAACCAGTTTGCTGATGCCTAGAAGACTGTCCTGATCCGGACCCATATTGATCATCCCCAGAGGAATGACAAGATCCAGAACCATGGTGGCTATAGCTAGAGGACTGACCTGACCCAGAACCATGTTGTCCTTGGCTCCAAGACTGACTTGACCTGTGTTGACCATAGCCAGAAGACTGACCAGAGCTAGGTCCATACTGACCACAGCTAGAAGACTGAGCAGACCCTGACCCATGTCGCCTGTGGCTGGAATATTGACCTGACCCATGTTGACCATAACCAGAGGACTGTCCGTAGCTAGATCCACGTTGGCCACAGCTAGATGACTGTCCTGAAGTAGAACCAGGTTGCCCAAAAGTAGAAGACTGGCCTGATGCAGACCCATATTGGCCACAGTTAGAGGACTGACCTGATCCATATCCATGTTGGCCACAGCTAGATGACTGACCTGAGCCAGAGCCATATTGATGACAGCTGGAAGACTGACCTGAGCTAGAACCCTGGTGACCACCGGTAGAAGACTGACCTGAACCAAAACCATGTTGTCTATGACTACAGTACTGACTTGACCCATGTTGAACATTGCCAGAAGACTGACCAGAGTTAGGTCCATATTGGCCACAGCTAGAAGAGTGACCAGATCTATACTCATGTTGTCCACACCAAGAGGCCTGACCTGAAGGACATCCATTTTGGCTATTGCCAGAAGACTGACCTGATCCAGATCTTTGTAGACCACAGCTAGAGGATTGACATGAGCCAGAGAGATTTTGTCTGTGGTTACATGACTGACTTGACCCATGTTGACCATAATGAGAAGACTGACCAGAGCAAGATACATTTTGGTCACAGGTTGATGACTGTCTTGATGTAGAACCAAGTTGACCATAATTAGCAGACTGGTCTGAATCATACCCATGTTTTCCTAAACAAGATGACTGGCCTGAGCCTGATGTGGTTTGGCCAAAGCCAGATGACTGACTTGTGCCTAAGCCATGTTTTCCATAATTGTCACTAGAACTAGAACAGTATCCATGTTCTTCACATTTTCCTGATTGAGACCCTGTATTTGTTTTTGGCCATCTCTGTTGAGAGGACTGACACAAGTCATACCCATGACCACAACCAGTAGTTTCATTTGAACTTGACCAATGGTCTAAACTTCCACAACTCCCTGAGCTGAATTCCTGGAGCTGCTTATGAGATGATTGGCTTGATTTCTTCTTACGTTGTCTATTCCCTAATGATTCATTTGAGTCAGATGCATTTTGGTCAGAGGTATAGGATTGACACTCTGAATAGTATATATTTCTTAATTCTCCAATACTCTCTGGCTGACTTGCTGAGTTTGATCTTTTTCTACAGTTGCTTGAATGAGTATAACCAAAGTCTTCACTCCCAGACTCTTCCTGATAAGAGCCATGTTTGTTTCTCTTACTACCCTTAAGGTGTCCTGAGCTTGACTCTCTCCTTTTCCCAGTGCATTGCTTGTGTCCAGAACTAGACCGGCTTCTTTGCTGCTCCTTTCTTCCACAGCTGGATCTATGCCTGTGTTTAGTGATCCCTCTGGGGCCCCTGGAATAGGAATCATTCTGTCCTGCATTACAACTTGAATGAGTGTTAGAACTTCCTTTTCTTTTGTCCTCATCTTCTGTTTCACTCTGTTCCTCTTGGTGCCAGTGACTGTGGTCTCTCTGCTTTGACCCTGAAGCTTGGCAGTAATCTTTGCCAATGATTTTATTACAAGCCTGTGCCAGCTTGAATATCATCAGAAGATACTCAGTAAAATCCACTTTCTTGTTATGGTCGCGATCCAAGCTTTGCATGATGATGTCTACACTGTCTGGGTCATCTGGATTCTGTTTAGGAACAAGATACAAAGGACAATTCTGTCAGTATGGACGTCATTTAGCTAAGCCAGTTGAAAGAAGGTTGTAAAAATGTCAGTGCTTGCCTAGTTAACTAGACCTCTACCACATAGACATTTAGGCTGGATTTACCTATCCTGTCCAGAATGAGAGACAGGAATATTCAATGAATGATGCAGTGAGAAATGGCCAGAAGTTGTAACTGGGTGGTGGCAGGGAAAAAGAGAATTATTTCTCTTAAAGGCTGGGTCAAATATGAATGATTAGATAATTTGTAAGTAATAATTTTAGATACCTGGGTGAATTACATATAACCTTCATTTGACTCATTTAAACAACTGAGTAGCTCAACATAGATTTATTGCAGACTTTTAATTTCCTAGGTATTGAGTTAGGTACAGAGGAAAAAGTAGTGAACAGTTTGACTTAATGACAAAATGGAATTTAAAGCTTAGTGGACCAACACACAAGCTTAATTACTGGGTTTTTAATGATTCTGTGAGAGTACACCTGAGTAGAATTGCTGGGGTTCAAGGAAGGTTTATGAGAGGAAGTGTTATATTTTGAAAGATTGGTTGGAATCAGCATGAAAGTGTAAAGGAAAGGAGGGACAGGGGTGCAAAAGATTGTTGTGGGCAGAGGGAAAAATGTGAACAAAGAGCTGGAAGTGAGAGAAGGCTCATACAAGGAAGTAAAAGAAAATCAGAGTTGCTACATTCAGTTTCAGCAGAGATAAATTGGGAGCAGATCATGCCTTTTAAGTCTTGTAAAAGAATTTTGAAGTTTTTCTTGAAATATCTGGGAGCTGGTGAAAGATTTTGAATGGATTATAGTAGGAGTTGGCCTGAACCAGAGGACTAGCAATAGTGATGGTGCGAAATTGGTGGTTTTTGAAATTATTGATGATTTAGATGGAAGTTGGCAGTACTTTCTGAGAGAGGAGTTAAAATGGCACCCAGTTTCTGTCTTGGGGAAGTAGGAATAAGGAGTCCAGAGGTGTTGGGAGAACTGGACTGCTACATGCAAAAAAATGAAGCTAGACCACTACCTCACACCATGCACAAAAACCAACTCAAAATGGATAAAAGACCTGGAGATAAGACCTCAAACCATAAAGTTTATAGAAGAAAAAATAGGCAAAACTCTACATGACATACATCTCAGCAAAATCTTTAAAACCACTTCCCCCATAGC
>PVIJ01012266.1:0-50596 GCA_004024925.1 Scalopus aquaticus | reverse complement strand
ACTGCTAAACATGGAGCTTCCATACGACCCAGCAATCCCACTTTTGGGAATTTACCCAAAGGATCCAAAAACACTAATCCGAAAGGATACATGCACCCGTATGTTCATTGCAGCACTGTTCACAATAGCAAAGGTATGGAAGCAACCCAGATGTCCAAAAATAGATGATTGGATCCAGAAGATGTGGTACATATACACAATGGAGTACTATTCAGCATGGAAAGAAGATAAACACATGCAATTTGCAGCGACATGAATGGAATTAGAGGGGATCATACTCAGTGAAATAAGCCAGAAAGAAAGAGAAAAATATCGAATGGTTTCACTTATAACAGGACTATAAGGAAACCAAATAGGAGAGAGACAATCAGCGGCAGTGGGGGGAGGCGTGGGGGGGGGAGGCGGAAGGAGGGAAGGAAAAGCGCACAAAATGGAATAGAAAAGAACACAAGGGGCCATGGAGATGGATCACGGTTATTTTGTGGTGGGTTACCCAAGGGAAATACAAAATGTCAAGGACATAAATAACAATAAAAATATATATTTAAGAAAATAAAAAATAAAAAGTTTTAATTAAAAAAAGTGTTTAATAATTGCTAATATCCACTATATCATTTACTTGTAAGTGGCATATCCCAGAATTACATTCAGTTTTATTTGGCTCCAAAGCCCTACTTTAGGCCATTGCATCATACTTATTATATCATAGGAAGATAATAAGGTTATGCCTGTCTGATTTGGTTAATGAGACACAATTGCTGCTACTTGGAATGCCTGGACATTGATAAATAATTTCCCTAAGCATGGAGTTGGCAGTGTCATGTAGTTGTTGCCAGGGACTTGAGGTGCTTTCAACTTTCCCTAGAGGGTGTGTCCATACTTTCTTGCCCTGTGTGATGGAAGGTATTGTATCTGACCTCTCCCAGGTGGCTCTAGAGGAAAGATCTCTGGGGTCCCACAATCTCTAAATCTTAACCAGTCTCAAAAGCCCTGATTTCTTGCTGCAAGCATTGATCTGTCATTCAGCACCATGGTCAGATCCCGGAGGTCTGACAGAGAGTTGGAGCCACAAAGTTCAAAGCAGTCCTTTCTTGCCAGGTGATTCTGTGAGTGGCAGCTAGCCTTCATTCTCGATACTGTTTTCCATATCAATACTTGCCTTATTCCAGTAATAACCTGTCTCTCACTTGGACCTCTCCACCTTAACATCACCTTTTTTCCCATTATGTTCTTACAGCCATTCCCCTCTCCTCACTTTGGGCAATCTCTCATCAACACTCCTTTGTGTTCCTATTCTTGATGTTCCATTTCTCATATCTCCTGACATTGCTCTTTTATTCATACTATTTTTGACCCCTGTTCTCTCCTACTCTGTCCAAGTTTCCACCGTTGTCTCACTCATCACCCTCATGCTTTTCTTTCCAAATCTTCAGCTTATTATCTATGCCCCATCATTAAAAAAATTCCACCCTCGGTTCTGCGTCTTTCTGTTCTCATTTCAAAAGTACTTTTTATTAAGTTCTTTTCATTCATCTTGCCATTATGTACTCAACATTTTCTCCCTGCCCTACCACTTTGCATTCTTTCTTTGTTTTCCCTTCCCATTTGTCCTTTTCTATGTTGTGTCTTCATTTTTATGTCTCTTTCTCTCAGCATGTTTTCAGTTATCTCTTTATGGAAGCTACATAATGATTTTCAGAAATTTAGAATGTTAGGCAGAAAAGTTTAGAAAAAACTCCCAATTGAGAGTAAATACTGATTTTCAAGAATTATTTTCTGATTTTTTATCACATATATATATTTTACAAACAGTATGCACACACATAGTTATATGATGACCACAGCATTCAAAAAACCAGATGTTCTCTGGGTAAAATGGAGGGCAGTTTTGGTATTAACTTGAAAGGTTTTCACATTACTCCCTGCTGTGATTCTGTTATCTTCTAAGAAACTTTTTAAGACCTTAATTCATCCCTCACTTCACCTAAGACTGAGGTGTTACACCAAACAATCTCCACGAACCCTCTTGCTTGTATTTATCACATCAGTTATCACATGTTTTTATTCAATTTTTATCTTTTTCCTCACACTGTGGTTTCCTCATGGCAGAGATTCTGTGTGGATTTTCTTAATGTCTTATTACAGGTAAGAAGTAAATGTTTGTAGAACAGATGAACTAATCAACAAAAGAATGAGTAAGTAAAATGAATGATCTCCTGGGTCATGTGATTATCTTCTGCACTTGACCTAGTTGGGGTTATATGCTGGGCCCATTGGCAAATTCAGATCATTTTTTAAAAACTCTATTCCTTTTGTTTTCTCTCCCTGAGGTGTTTCCAAAGGCATAGCCCACTACTTTAAGTAAGATCTGTGCTTGTGAGAAAAATATTCATTGACATTTGCTCCTATAAATTACTTAAAATCCCCCAGTGTGATTGATTCATGGTGATTTGACCTACATTTTGGCCCCTGCTTCATACTGCACCACCTCCTTTTCTACCCTCCTCTGACTGTCCTTTCATATCCTTTTTTTTCTTCCCCCACTCATCATTCTCTCTGGATGCTTTATATTATTAGCATTCCTTATCTACTCTGCTTCATTAGGTACTTGATTCTCCCCAGGACTACAGGATGGATCTTTCAGTACTTTTCTGTAGCAGTGATGTTGACTAGGCTTGGAAATGTAGTTTTATAATAATCAGCTTTAAGTTGGTCAGTGAGGACCTAGGAATGAGTGTGTCCCTTGGGTTTGCTCTCAGGGATCCTCCACAGTGAAGGGAATTGGAATGAAAGAAGGAGGTGTAGAAAAGGGATAACCACTGATAGAGTACAGAATTAATAATTTTACAATATGAAGGATATTGGGGAAAAACAAATGCAAGAATGTTGGGGCAACAATAAAGCTATTGGTAGAGAAGGGATAGGGTAAGAGAAACAGGGGTCACTGTGTCCAATTCTCTGTATTAAAATTTCAGTTCTGCTGCTGACTTGTCCAGTATTAATGACAGTGCAATATTAATTTCTCCATCTTTTTTTCTCTGTAAAATAAGAATAAAACAGTATTTGCCTTATAGAATATAAGTTTTAGAAAAACCATGCCTGTAGAGTGTTTGTACTGTGTTTGGCATATAGGAATGTTGTCTTCTACTATTATTGTCAGAAATCACTGTATATGGTGAGGGTTTTTCTTTGATAACCTTGGAAGCAAAAATTGGAATGAATTATAAGTAAACTATGTTTAATTATACTAAATAGATGAATAGAGTAAATAATTGATAGATCATTAGACCTGAATCATACATCTTAAATATGAATAGGCATTTTATTTAATTCTTCTAAGAGCTCTGTGAAAGTAGTTTGTTTTGTGTTGGTATCAGCATTTTGATAGTGATGCTATTGTCTAGAAATGACTAGAGGCACTCACCTGGACCCATACCATGTGTGCAAGCTCCTAGAACACGTTCCCCTATAGAATCCATTGTTCTTGGTTATGGTCCTTCTGGTTCTTATTATGAATGGAAGGTGCAGCTCAGCAACAACCATTAGGAACTGTGGAAAAACAGGTTTCTTACTGACACTTAATAACCTGGAGGAAACATAGCATGCCCAGGGCCACACACTGGGGAGGGTGGGGGAGAGAGAGAGAGACATTTTTTTTTTCTTATATAACTGTCAGTGTGTTTAGATGACATGGATTTCTTTGAATTGGGTAAATTGTCAATCAAAAGCTTAATGTCAAACACATCACAATAAAAAAGTGATTGTCTGATGCTTACACTACATAGTTTCTTAAGGCACTTGCCCTTGTAAGGAAATTAGTAACTTTTGGCACGGAAATATAAACTTATGTAAGCTGGGATTCATAATCTCTGTAGTAAAAATAAGCAGACAACCCAAGTGGGCATACTGTGGTTTATTCACAGAAAAGGCTATTACACAGCAATGAAAAATAAAGAAGCAACCGCTATATCCAATAATATCACTGAATCTAATGTGATAGAGAGGCACAAAATCAAGTCCTTTCAAATAATTGATACTTAATTTATTTTTTGCCCTTTAATAAATTTAGATAATCTCAAATTAACAATATTCTTCTTGGAATAAGTGTAGTAGATACATATTGAATATAAACAAATATTAACAAAAGAAAGGAAATTATTAACCCAATATTCAGCAAATTGTTTACCTTAGACAAGGAGTGATAGACAAAAAGACTCATTTAAGTATATGAATTAGAACCACTGTACAAGTTTCTGTGTTGGATTGTAATTTAATGACTTTTTATAATTTTAAAACCAAGGGAACAGGCAAGCAAGTGATGCTTGGATCAATGAAGAGAGAACAGCATGAACCAAGAATTCCAGTCCTGGGCTCCTGAGGCTCAAGAATTGTAGGCATCCTTCCATGTCTTGTCTCTTACAGTCTTGCTGAAGATCTCATCCTATTCCAGAGTCCTGCCTAATTTTTTCTTTGATTCTAGAGCTCTAGAAGCAGTACTAACTGATAGGGCATCCATCAAGAACTCACCCTAGAACGTGTTGCAGCAGATAGAGAAATAGGAATGGTTCTAGGAAACACCACTCACAGCTGGGGTTAGGGAAAGGCAGTTGAGGGAAGCTTCTTGGTTCATTGGTTCTTTATAGGTCTGATAGTTACACCTCACAAGTATTGTGATATCTTTCCTTTTTTCCATTAGGTTTTGCAAACTTGATTTGCAGGTAAATCTCTGATTCTTCCAGTTCCAATGTAGATATTACCCAATTCTGGTTTCTCCATATTGTACTGACTTCAATGTCCCAATGCTGAGTGTGTGATTGAATTAAGTGAGGTGGTTGTTACTCTGTGCTAGAAAGGTATGCTTGGTCTTGTGAAAGAATAAAGAATGAGAATATAAGAAAATTAAAACTCATATCTCAGTGATATACTTGCTTTTAATGCTACTTTTTTTTATAGGAAAAGCTTCATAATATCGAAAAATATATAGAGGGAGCCAATGGAATGCATTTACTCAACCATAAAATTTAGCAAAACTTAACATTTGTGTACTTTGGTTTTAATTATAATTCTGAGAAATTAGACCACTAGAGATACAATTAACCCCCAAGCTTCTCTATCACTTTTCCTTCCTCAAAGTTGCTCACAATCCTGAAAAAAGGATCTTTATGCTCACGTTTTAAATATAAAATATTTACAAATATAAAATACATAGGTCTTTTATATATAAGCTATGTATGCACTAAACATTATATCTCTTTATACTTTATCATCCTGGATTATCATTTTTCAGTGAATGTTACACCTGGAGACTTAAGTTTATTGCTGCAATTGCTTATTGAGTATACCACAGTTTAAAATGTGTATATATAGCTATGGTACAGTATTGAACTCAATAACCTGCACTTTATCCATTGAGAATGCCATCTCTGCTACATATCACAATTTCTAAAAATTATGAGTTTGTTTGGGAACTGTTATTTTCTGTATTCCACAGGACCTTTAGCTACATATTAGCCCACAAGATGAATCTCAGAAAGTTTCAAAGAATTATTTCAGAGAAATTAAATTCTTTGACCACAGTGTTATCAAATTAGAAATCAATAATGAAATGGTGGTTTAAGAAAATGTGTTTGGAAACTAAAATGTACCTCAAAACATTACTTAAAGTCTTCACGAAAACATGAGAACCCTCTGTCAGTGCATGGAGAAAAGTTAGAGAAGGCTGCATTTACAGAATTTGTTGGGATGAAGATGTGTGCGTTTTCCTTTGGCCGGTTGGACCCAAAGGAGGTTCATAAACTATGTCCTCTTAAAAAGCATCCCTTGCGTGAGGGCTTTCTGCTAGGGTGAAGCAATCCTCGGAGGTTAAATCTGGAAGTGTCCAGTCAGATCCCAACTAAGGAGGACTCTGTGGGGTCAGCCAGCATTTGAATTAGTTTTGCCTGGGAAGAATGCAGTGAAAATTACCTGTGGGTGATCTCAAATGGGCTTGCATGGTGATCTGCAGGAGAGAGATTCTGTGTCTGTGATCTGTACCAATGGCACCACTCAGTGAGACCTTACCTTTCCTTTTTGTTCTACTTTGGTAGTGCAAAAACCAGAGACAATTTATAGAAGAGAGATAAGATAGTCCAATAAGGAAGTCAGCCATATCTCTTCTGCCCCAATGTAGGTTTCTGAGTGAGAGTTTAACTGTTTCTGGGGGAGGAGGAAAGATTTAAATCACTGGAATTTAAAGTTTTGATATTCAATTGGCGTAGAGTTGAATTTTTAGTACTTGAAAATCGTATCTTTCAAAAACAATAGTGTGAAATAAGTTGCTTCCTGTTTTATTTTCAGAGTCTAAATTCTTCTCAAAACAATGTTTTAATAAGATTTTTTTCCTTTAGTCTCTTTCTTATAAGGTAAATGCCATTTTGCCACCACAGGCCAGATGAGAAAGCATACCTGTTTAGTATCACTTACAAGAAGCAGATAGGGAGTTAGGCTTCATGTAAGTCCAACTCCAGAATCTTTGCTATCAGCATCTATATGATTGAACAGAAAATCCATTTCATTTACTTAACAATCACCCACCAATTGTCAGGTTGTATGCTGGGGATTAGGAAGTTAGTCATGAAGCTATGTCTATATATGTATTTATGTCCATATGTACATGTGTATGTGTATATACCCATGTGTGAATGGATGTTTACATACACATGCTTGTCAAGTTCCTGAACAGTATATTGAGAGACAGAAAAAACAGTTATGAATGAACTGAACTTTGAAAAGTACTTTCATGAAATACTGTGCAGAGGCTCATTGAAGACTTCAGATCGAAGTAAAAACTGCTTGAGTCCTGCAAAATGAATAGCCTTTCACCAATTAGCCTGTGGTGCTGAAGTTCGGGTCCTGAGGGGTTGGGATAAAATCCTATGGAAAAGAAAGTAGGACATATAAAAATATCTTTATTTTTGTATAGTTTAAAGGCATATAGAATTTGAACTTTGTGGTTGTTTTCTCATGTCTTGAAGATATTATTCCATTATTTTCTATAGTCTCATTGCTGAGAAATCTGTTGGGAAAATTGTTTCATTAGGTAATATTTCCTTTGTCTCTAGTTGCTTTTAATAATTTCTCTCTGTGTGTGCTGTTTGGCAGTTTCCCTAACATAGTATCTCTGTATGTACTTTTAAACATTTGTTTTGTTTGGTATTTGTTTTGATTCCTCAATCTAAAGTTTCATTTCTTTCATTAAATTTGGAATTCTCAGCTTGTTTCTTTCCAGCCTTGGTTCTCCTCTATTTTCTTAATGTTCTTCTTCTTGGACTTCTTTGATTGATGCATAGTGGATCTCCTTATTTTTCTTCCATGAGCTTAACTCCTCTTTTATACTTCTTTTTGATATTTTCTCAAAACTTTACTCCCCTCCATTGAGCTTTTTTAAAACTAATGACATACATTTATTTTACATCCTTCCTTGTTTTTTCACAGTGTAGGACTTCTCTCCTCAGACATGGTCACCAGTTTTCCACCACCAAAGCACCCATAATCTTCCACCACAGTCCATTGTGCTCTCCTTCTCCCATCTTTTCTCTCCTCCCTCCCTTGAGTTTTAAATTTAAATGTGAATATTTTTATTTTCTGTTCATTCTTCTTGAGTCTTTTCCAGCTGTTGTACTTTATTAGCATATTATCTTATTTGTTATAGTCTTTGTTCTTTTTTGGCACAAAGTATTTTAAACCCAAATTATGATTTATAACATTAATTTTATAATATTTAGAAAGATATAATCCTATTAATTGTTGGTTGCTGATTTACCTTCTTAATGAAGACTTTGTATGTAAATTTTGATTGTGAGCTCATTTTTGGTTAGCTTTTGTTGTGGGAGTCCAATAGTTCTTGACAAGTTTTATGTGTTTTTCTATAAGCTATCCCAACACGCTCACAAGTCTGAGAATGATTCTGATTTTAATTTTCTGTTTGAGGGTTCTAGGTTCATATGTGTTTTGTAAATCAACATTATGTATTTCATATGCAGTAGAGGCCCATAACTGCATTCCCATAATAGACATTTTACTCTTCACATAACACAGATTGAGAGTTTTCTTTGTGTCTCCAGTAGCCATGAGATATTTACATATGTATGAGTGTGTGTGTGCGTGTCTCAAACCTCTGTACCTAGAAGGGTCCCACCTACCTGTTGACACCATTACTATTAGGAACAGCTTAATTTTTCTTATCTGTCTTTGAGTATGGACAATTACATTTCTTTTACATTCTTGAAAGCTCAGTTGTGAATTTTTTTTTTAAAGAGTCATCCATCCATACATATGAGCTGGGGTACAGGCCAGAGGCGTGGGGCGGTGAGAGGGTTCACCAGAGACAGAGTGGGGAGCAGAACAGGCAGATCAGAAATACACTGCTGAGGGGAGCAGCGGGCGAGGCAGGAGAGGTCTGCCGCACCATGTGGGATTCTCCCCGGCCGGGCGTCGAACTCGGATCAGGCGCTGCCGACAGCTCCACAGTGCAGCGCTCAACCGCTGCGCCACCAGGGAGGCCCTCAGTTGTGAATTTAGAGGATGATTATATTTTCTCTAAGTGTCTATTTATGTTGAGTGGGAAAGAGTGTTCATATTATTTAAAGCTTCTATTATAAGAAACTGAAGTCTTCACAGTAACATGTGAAGAGATATAGAAATGTGAAAACTTACCATGTTCACACAGCTAAGAAATAAATGTCTAGTTTAAAAAACATTGGGTAGGTGACTCAGTGTGAGCCTGATAAGATAGGTTAGGAGCTGATAATGAAAGTTCCTTACAAGCCAGATCAAGCTATTTGGATTTTTTTCTGAGAGACCTTACTTTCTAAACAGGGAATCATACATTGAAAGTTTTACTTTTAGTAAAATCAGTATGAAAGCTATATCAGGGAAGATAAGTAGAGAAACTAGTGATGAAACTATGAAATTAATACTGATCAGAGATGCTGAAGCTGAAACAGTCGTAGTAGATTTAGAACAAAGGATAAGGGAAAATACAGATGTCAGGGAGTGATTGAATGTGAGATGAGGTAATGATTCCATCAGTTTTTGTGCAGTCAGACAGATGTTAATAATGATGCCATTAACCAAGAAAATGGAGTAAAGAGGAAAAACAGATTATTTCATGACAACCTAAAGCAATTTCACAATAAATATCAGCTAATTATAAAGAACCACTTCTTAATTGATACATTATGTTCCCTACAGGTACAGAGAGAAATCATGAGGACTGCAGTGGGATGAGATGTTAAAGCCCGGTGAGGACTTAAGACAAGTGAGTATAGGTAATTCCTTCCATGAATTTTGCCACTGGAAGGAGATAAGCAGTAATGAATGAAAAGCCAACATTGAATGAAGAATTTATGACTATAGGAGGGGCTTTACCAAGGTTTATGCATTACATGAAAGGAGTCACTAAAGTGGACAAAAATGAAGAAATAAAAGAGTAGTGTTATAAAGTAAGGAAGTACCGTCGTAGGCCAAGAAGAAGGGGAAGGAACAAATTAGGGTTGACTCTAGGTCTTTAAGGATCTTGAATGTACTGTAAGGAAATTAACTGGAATTGGTGTGATCTCTAACCTACGCCAGTCAAGACCCATGACTTGATTTTTAATCTGGACTCTTTCAGGGTGGCTCATTGTCACTCATCATGGGTTGTGCCCCTAATGCTTCACATTCTCCTGTGTTCATGCTCCTCGGATTCTCAAGAGGTCGAGTCCCCTCTAGTGTCCTCTTTTTCCTGTTTCTGATTATTTACCTGATAACCTTAGTGGGGAATGTCACTCTGGTGCTGCTCATCTCCCGGGACTCCAGGCTCCACACACCTATGTACTTTCTGCTCCGTGGTCTCTCTCTGGTAGACATGGGACTGTCTACAGTCACCTTGCCCCAGTTGCTGGCCCATCTGGCCTCTAATTACCCAGCCATTTCTGCAGCCCGCTGCTTGTCCCAGTTCTTTTTCTTCTATGTATTCGGAGTTACAGATACACTTGTTATTTCTGTCATGGCTCTGGATCGCTATGTGGCCATCTGTGACCCTCTACACTACCATTCAGTGATGAATCGTCAGCTGTGTGCCCGCTTACTGGCCCTGTGCTGGATCGTGTCTGTAGTGCATACCATGCTGCATGTAGGACTTGTCATCCCCCTTTACTGGGCTGTGGATGCTGAGGGCATTGTTAACCTCCCCCACTTCTTTTGTGACCACCGACCACTTCTGCGGGCCTCTTGCTCTGACATACATCCCAATGAACTGGCCATATTCATGGAGGGTGGCTTCCTCATGCTCGTCCCCTGTGTCCTCATTTTACTCTCCTATGTCCGCATTGGGGTCACCATCCTACGTTTGCCTTCAGCTTCTGGTCGCCAACGTGCGTTCTCCACCTGTGGATCCCATCTCACCATGGTCGGTTTTCTCTATGGCACCATCATTTGGGTCTACTTCCAGCCTCCTTCCCAGAAATCACAGGATCAGGACATGGTGGCTTCGGTCATGTACACTGCCATTACACCTTTGGCGAACCCACTTGTGTACAGCCTCCGCAACAAGGACGTGAAGGGTGCATTCCACAGGCTGTTTGTACGGGGGGCTGTGGCCTTGTGATTAACCTGCGCAGGAGTCATATTGGATGGGTGATGAAAGGTGTGCACAGATTTGAGTATGGCTGGTTTTGGGGACAACTTAAGGAAATCCAGATTTGGTCTTTTTGACACGGTGCTCTGTTAGAGCTGTGACTGGTCCATATACATGTCACCTGCGCTCAGGGCTGTTTTGGGAACCCTCCCTCAGGTCATTTATCCTCAGTTATCAAAGTGGATAGAGTCAGTAGGCCAGAGCTCTTTTAATTCTGGAGTTTTGAAGAAATATGAGAAAAGTATAGTGAAATTCTGGATTAAAGCAGGGATAGTGAAGTTTATAGGTATAATTAACTTGGTATTCTTGCTGTTATGTTGGTGTATATCAGGAAGTTATTGAAAGGGAACAGTGACTTAGGTAAATAGGGCTTGAACATTCAGTAAATATGTCTGGAAGTGAGTGTGAAATAGGGGTCATACCTCACATTTCAGGGGCAGTTCCCATAGGCCTCTCATAGTGTATCTTCCTTTGATGTATGTGAATTCAATTTTATATATTTGAATGAATTTTAATTTGCATTTAAAATGTATAGATAGAAAATTCAACCTAAATACTTTACTATGTAAACTAAGGAACAGTAAATTATTTCAACAATGGAGGAAAGAAATCAACTGTATTTAGCTTTTTGGGAGCTTGCCACTGTCATTTATTTTCATAGCATATAAAAGATTTGTAATGATAAATTTTTTAATTGAGAAATTGTTGACGTTAACGCTGTTTAATGTATATGATGTGTTGACAAAACATTTACATATTGCAACATGATAATCACTATAGCATCAGCTAACACCTCTATCACATCATTTAATTATCTTTTTTGTTGTTATTGTGAAAACATTTATGATCTGTTCTCAGCAATTTTGAAGTTTATAATACAGTATTGTCTATAATCTCTATGCTGTATCTCTAAGATTTATTTATCTACTAGCTGTAGGTTTGTACCCATAAACATCTCCCTAATTTCCCCAACTCCTAGTCCCTGGTAACTACCATTCTATTCTCTGTTTTTACAAATTTGGCTTTCTTAGATTCTTCATGTGATTGACTCTTTTTTTTTTTAAAGATTTATTTATTTATACATGTACAAGCTGGGGTACAGGCCAGAGGCGTGGGGCGGCGAGAGGGTTCACCAGAGACAGAGCGGGGAGCAGAACAGGCAGATCAGAAATACACTGCTGAGGGGAGCAGCGGGCGAGGCAGGAGAGGTCTGCCGCGCCATGGGGGATTCTCCCTGGCCCGGCATCGAACTCACATCACGCGCTGTCGACAGCTCCACAGCGCAGCGCTCATCTGCTGCGCCACCGGGGAGGCCCCATGTGATTGACTCTTGAGCAACCCATTTTTGAATTGCATGGGTCCACTTATACTCAGAGCTTTTCTTTTCACAGATTCTACATTCATGGATTCAACCAACCAGATATTAGATCCATGGACACAGTGGGCTGACTATAAGGGTATTGATCATCATGGATTTGGGTGTCTCTGGTGGGAGTGGGGAAGATATCCTGAAACCAATTCCCCTGGATACCAAGGGATGATTGTAGTTGAGTTTGGGAGAGTCAAAAGTTACACATGAATTTTCAGCTGCACACTGGGTTGGCACTCCTCACCCTCATTGTTCAAGGGTCAATTGAATAAGTCATACCGTACAGTATTTGTCTTTGTCTGACTTATTTCACTTGGCATAATTCCCTCAAGCTTCATCTGTGCTGTTGCAGATCACAGGATTTTCTTTTTTCTTACGGTCAATTAACATTTCATTTTAAGTGTATTCATGCATTGCTTAAGGACCTTTAGGTCAACAATGGACTGTATATACAATGGTGGTCCCAATAGGCTGTACCATCCAGATTTGTGTAATTATACTTCATGATGTTTGTACAAAGATGCACTTGCTAAACACTACATTATTTAGAATGTGTCCTGTGTTACGGATGGATGTCTGTATATACTACACCTTTATCTATGCACCATTGAGGGACACTGAGGCTGTTTCTGTATCTTGGTTCTTGTGAATAATGCTGCAATAAACATGGGGTGAAGATACCTTTTTGAAATCCTGTTTTGTTTTCTTTGGATAGTGGGGTCACATAGTTGTATTTTCAATTTCTTGAGCAACCTTCATATTGTTTTCCATAGTAGCTGTACCAATTTACATTCCAACCAGTTGAGTGCAGAGGTTCCCTTTTCTCCATATTCTCACTAACACTTGCTTTTTGATGACATCTGTTTTAACGGTATGTGGTGATGTCTTATTGTGGTTTTTGTTTCCATTTCCCTGATGATTAGTGATCAGTGATGAAAGTACCTTCCTTGTACTTTCTGGCTATTTAAATGTCTTCTTCAAAACAATCTCTATTCAGTTCCTCTGTCCTTTTTAAAATTGAATTGTTCAGTTTTATATTATTGTGTTTTATGAGATATTTATTCTGGATACTAAACCCTTATTAGATATATAGCTTTATATATCTATGGTTCACAGCTACCTTAATCATAATTAAACTCCTCATGATTATCTATCTCATCTAATTTATCTTTTTAGTCTGTTTCTTTGGTGAAGCATGAATAATACATACTTTTGTTCATGCCATGGCTTTTTATAGGTTTATTCTGATATTTTAATAGGGGAATATTTTTAACTGACAAAAAGATATAACAGAGTATTATCCATTACCCAGCTTCATTGCCAACTCAGTGCTAGTATTGTATCATCTTTGCTTCTACCCAGTACTTTCCTTATTGATTTAAAATAAATTCCAGGTATCATATTATTTCATCTATGCACATTTAAATACCAGTTTCTATAGTTTAAGGTTTTTTTTTACAAGCATAATACTATCATCATACTTGAAATTTAATCCTTTAATATCATCAAAAACCCAGTCAGTGTTGAAATTTCCAGTTGTTTACTTACTGATAACAAGCCCCAATCATTTTCTTTACGTGCTTGTGTTAATACTCCTCATGCAATTTATTAGACAATGATAAGGTGTTAAGCGTTATTAATTATGATCTGTCTTATAAGATAATCTGTTCTGATTGTTTGCTAACCAATTGTATTAATTCTTCTCTGTTAGCAAATTATTCCACTTTTGTTGTTGTTCATCAGCCTTCTTATGTTATGCTTCCTGTGACCTTAGAAGGAGAATGGTACCATGATGAAGGAACAGAAATCCTTTTAAAACTGCATCAACTAGTGCGTCCTAAACGCTTTGTTGTTTCTTTGATTTTAGGAATTACTGCCTTAATTACTTTAATTGCCTCGCTAGCCCTGTCGGCCTCGGCTTTAGTACATGAAGTCCATACAGCTAACCATGTTAATGACCTCTCTCACAATGTCTCCTTAGCTCTTGCTCTACGGGGAAAAATAGATAAAAAAATTGAAACTAGACTTAATGTTTTGGAAGATACCATTCTATTTATGGAAAATCAAATCCAAAATCTAAAAATCCAACTCACCACTAAATGTCATGCTAAGCATAAGTGGATATGTGTCACACCTTATCCACATAATTCCTCTGACTCTTGGGATAAAGTTAAATATCATCTCTTGGGGGCCTCCCCGGTGGTGCAGCGGTTAAGCACTGCGCTGTGGAGCTGTCGGCAGCGGTGACGCGGGTTCGACGCCCGGCCGGGGAGAATCCCACATGGTGGGGCAGACCTCTCCTGCCTCACCCGCTGCTCCCCTCAGCAGTGTACTTCTGATCTGCCTGTTCTGCTCCCCACTCTTTCTCTGGTGAACCCTCTCACCACCCCACACCTCTGGCCTGCACCCCAGCTTGTATGTATAAATAAAAAAAAATATATATCATCTCTTGGGCATTTGGAATAATACTAATCTGGCTCCTTATTTAAATTATTTACAGGATGAAATTAGTCAAATCAGTGCATCTAAGCTTTGTGCTCCTTCCTTAGGACACATTGCTAATGATATTTATCAAGGTATTCTATCATTGGCCCGTTCCTATAGCTGGATTTCTTGGATCCTTAATGCTAGCCTTTTTCTGATTTGTCTAATTGGCTTTATATTTATTCTTCCCGTGATTATTCAGGCTCTGTTTGCATCCATCTCCAAGTTGCGTGTTCAAATTGGACATCTGCAATTAAAAAATAAGAAAGGCGGAGATGCCATGACCCGTTCCCTCTAAATCATTTGACAAGGTCATGATTGTGGGTGAAGCGGCTTCAAGGAAGTCCCTTTCTCGGAGAATGGGCGTGCTGTCTCTGCTCCTGTTAATCTAAAACTATGAAATGTAATCGCTTGATTCTGGTCACCTAGGATCCTGTTACGTAGTTGGGCCAAAAAACAACGGTGATTCATAACAGGAACTATAATCATATGTATTCCTCGCCAAGTTAGCTATGTGCCTTTGATGTAAAAGTTAATCACGAGCCTTTGATGTTTCTCTGATGCACTATAGTCGTGTCACACTTATATTTGTAACTAGTTAGGTCTTAGGTTGCCTTTATTGTTAATCATGAACTAATGATCTTATTAATCACCATGGTGATCTCTTGTGTCTTACTGAAACTTCAAATACGTAACTTCAAATACATGTACACATCTTTTGAGAAATGTTGTAATCAGTAAGTTCCTGCGCAATCAATGTTATGATAAACAAAATGTACTTTCTCAAAAGTTCTGATCTATAAGTTAATCAACTTAGAAGAAAAACATGTACCTTTTGTATAATCAAAACATTCTTTGTAATCAAATATTGGGCGTGTTTGCCAAGATTTATGCTATATAAACCTGACTGTTTGGGCAATAAACAGACTGGCTTAACCACTCTCTGGTGAGTGCTGTCTCTCATTCCCTCCCCCCTTTTTCCCCTCGCTACTCGCCGACGCCTTCTCTACCCTCCTCGGAACCGAATAATAACTTTGCCTGGAGCTGGCTTCTGGCATTTAATAAATACAATAAATGTTTCTATAGTTAAATCACGACCCAAAGAAGGTTCACATGTTGTGATAGGTTACTTCACACTTTGTATTTGGTTGTTTAGCCATAATCTCTTCTCTCACTCTCCTTTCCTCTCCCTGTTTTTTTCAGTTACCTAGAGCTTTATTTATTGTATTTTGGGGGGACTTTTAGTGATGAACTAAATGTAGTATATATAGGTGTATACACATGGCTTCTTTGTCCATGTAAATGTGTTTTTATTTCAGCTCTCACTTCTATTCCATTGGTATGCATGTCTGTTTTTAGTCTGGTGCCATATTGTTTTGATCATGATAACTTTGTAGTATAGTTGGAAACCTGGTAGTGTGATGCCACCAGTCTTTTTTTTACAGTCAGGATTGCTTTGCCTATTTGGAGTCTTTTGTGGCTCCATGTGAATTTCAGTAATGCTTGTCCTATTTCTTTGAAGAATGCCATTGAAATTTTGATAGTTGAATTAATTGTATAGATTGCTTTTGGTAAGGTAGACATTTTAACAAAGTTATTTCTTCCAATCCATAAACAGGGACTATCTGATTTCTAGAAAGTTAATCTCTCCTTTGATGACACAGTAATTTAAGGACTCAAGGTGCATGTGTTGCATTTTTCTGTCTGCTCATTTTGCTGCTTTAGAGTTTACTATATTTTAAAAAGTGTCCTATGGAATAACTTAGAGGTTTATAGAATTTCTGCTTTCCTTGCAAGTGATTTTTTCAAAAGTTTTCCCTGGCTTTATTTTAGACATTTGGCCTTTATAGGTGTCCATATGTTTTACTTTGGGGAGGCCTAATATGCAGTTGCTGAATCAGCAATGTGGGCAGGGCCTGGAGGTGTCCAGTTGTATTGATGGGGAAGGATGGCTGATGTTTGTGACACCACTAGTAGCCCTCCTCTTCTGGGATTCCAGAGCAACTCTTTGTAGTCTGCATGGTGTCAAGCACATTTCACAAAGTCATTGCCAGTCCTGAAGTGTGTAGTCCTTCCTCCATTCTTCTCTTTTCTCCTCTCCACTCTCTTGTTTCTTAAAAATATTATGAGGGTGATAGTCTAAAATAGATTAGCAAAATGGATAGATTCCAGTAGAAGGATATGGCTAGTGAGAACTAGAAATGAGAATGTCATTAGAGAATATAATGTAGACACAACAGTGTTTAGAATGGTTGCATTTTTATCTCATAAACCTCATGTCTTGCAGCTAATTTAGTGAGTTAAGATACCTGGATTAAAAAAATTCAATAATTACAGAACGGTTAGGTTTGGAAGGATAACTTCTTGGTATGATGACATTGGGAGTCAGTTTCCCCTTGGGCTTTCTCCTTACCCAACTGTTGACATTGTGCAAGGTTGTGGTGTCCCCCAAAGGGCAGACTTTCCCTACAAATAATTTTTTTCTGGAAGCTTTATGGTTTTTGTCTCAATGAACTCTACATATAAGGAAGAAAAAAAATAGACTCTGGGGCTGCAGTCCCTTTGAAAAAAGGAAGGTAAAAGGGCTCAGCCCATTCTAATTAGTACTTCATCTGAACACAAGTGGAGCCTCCTGGGCCCAGTAGAGTCCCAGCGTGAGTACATGAATGAGGCTCCTTTATTAGGATGACGTGCCCTATGGAAACACTTTTAAGGAAAATAACCAAAAGGAAAATCCTGATTTTGTGAGAATGTGGTGAAGAGGGAGCACAGCTCTACACAGACTTTCTAACTGGGTGTTTGATGTTAGATACAGAGAAGGTGAGAGCAAGAAGGTTTGAACTGAGCTGGAGGTGGGAAAACAGAGTCAGAAACCTCTAATTTTGGATATATTTTATTTTATATGTTACAATGTAAAAGTTGTTCTCATGTTCTGAAGAAATCAAATATTTCATTAAAATAGCCTTAATCATATAGCAGCCTCAAATATCACCTCTTTGACATACTGTGTAGAACTGCCTGTGGGGAAGAGCTGATCTGAAATGATGTGGAGATCTCTACTGGCAGATGATATTCTTTGAAAATCATTTGTTAGTAGTTGCCACACTTAAAAAATAAACTAATTAATAAAAAAATCAATGATTTTTTATGTTAATAATTTCTACTCTCATCCCAAGTGAGTTTAGTAGACTAAATGGAACAGAAATAGCCCCACCAAAAGAACACAACTAAGCTTCTGGATAAAGCTAGGACCAGCACTTACTCCAGTGCTGCATCATAGATGTAGAGACTCAGCTGTCTGGCTGGAACCTTGACATCTGTTCCTTCCCTTTCCAGCCGTCACAACCAGTGGTGTGTGGTGCCTAAGATCAAACAAATTTTACAGGTTAGCTTAGGTTTTGTTGCTCAGATTCTTCAATAGTAAGACCTTCAGTAGTCTTACTGTAGTTTTCTCATTTCTTTGCTGTAGTTTTCTCATCTGTAATATGAGTGTCTGCCTGATGGGATTGTTGTAAGCATTGAGATTTGATTGATAATTTACTATACTTCCTAGCTCATAGCAAGTCCAATAAACTACTGTGTTTAGTGAGAATTATATAGTGAATTTCATAAAAGCAGGGACCCTGTATACTTTTGGTGGGGGTTCGGAAGTCATGTATAATTTATCCAACTGTATTTAGTATCTATCAGGTTGAGAGATTGTAAGTGGTCAATAAATGAACCTGGAATAAGCTACGGATTGAGTGGTGAGTTGGATAGATAGAAAGATCATAATCAAGGGAATGGAATGAAAGAAAAAACTCTTTTGGAAATTAGGAGCACCCATGCAAGAAAAGATGTCCCCTATAAGTTATCCTAGAGTAAAATTTAATATTATTTGATCTTAACACTTTTTTTTTGCAGGTGATATGGATCGTATCTTATGGCTAATAGAAACAGGATAGAAGTGACTGAATTTGTCTTATTGGGTCTGTCCAGCTGGCCAGAGATACAGCTAGTTATTTTTGGGATTATTCTGGCTATGTACCTGGTGGCAGTTACAGGCAATGCTCTTTTAGTAATCGTAGCCCTATCAGATGCCAAGCTTCAGACCCCCATGTATTTCCTGCTCAGTCAGCTTTCCTGCATTGACATATTTCTGACAACCATCACTGTTCCCCAGATGCTGGTACACACACTGTCAATGACTAGAACCATCTCGTTTAACTGCTGCATGACCCAGCTATTCTTCTTCATGGCTGTGGGCAGCATGGAAGGCCACTTGTTGACTGCCATGGCCTATGACCGCTGTGTTGCCATCTGTGACCCCCTAACATACTCTGCCATTGTCGGCCGTCGTCTCTCTGTCTACGTGTAACGTTGACCTCATGGGTGGTTGTCAGCCTCAACAGCCTCCTTTATAGTGTGTTAGTCACCTGTTTAACCTTCTGTGGCAACCAGATTACCCACTTCTTCTGTGACATCACACCCTTGCTGAAGCTCTCCTGCACCCGGCCAGTGGTAAATGAAATGCTCATATTCACTGAGGGTGTAGCTGTGGGGGTCAGCCCCTTCTTCATTTTAGGTTCTTATGCCCGCATTGGTGCTGCTATCGCCCGCATGCACACACTCGCCGCCCTGCGCAAAGCCCTGTCCACATGTAGCTCCCACATCCTGGTCGTGCTGCTCCTGTATGGCTCTGTGATCCGCATGTACCTGCGACCGTCTTCCAGCTATGACTTGGACCAGGATCGCCAGGTCGCCATCTTTTACACAGTGATCACCCCTATGCTGAACCCTCTGATCTACAGCCTGAGGAACCAGGAGGTTAAGGGAGCTCTGCAAAGGCTTTTCAGGAAATGCTGCATTTCAGGAAACTTCCAGCCTGGTTCCCAGGCAAACAGGAAATGGCAGCACATTTCCTGAGCCCAAGGTGTTAAGATCTAGCTTGAAAATGTCTCAAATAGAAATGGCACCCTCCTAATGGGTGTGATTCACATTTTTATGGAATAACCTTCTTGGTTAGTGCCCTTTTGTTTGGGTTTAGGAAGACTGAGTTCACAAATAGATGTTCTGGTCCCTAGAAAATTCAACATTGAAATTCAAAATATCTCATTGTAAAAATACCTGAAAAGGTATTTTAAAATCACAAATCTGAATTTCTTATTTTTTCATACCTAGTATGGGGGCTCCCAGGGAGTTACTAAGTGAAAATTACACGTCAGTGTGTCCTTCAGAATTTTGGTCAGTTAGTGATGGTGTGACCTGTTTTTCAGAGAGAAGTTGAAGTGAGTTACAAAGTCATTAAATAGGAGAGTGAGTTTTGGGTAAACCATAGAGAAGCCTCAGATTCTGTTAAAATGGCAGTGAACTTATGGTCCCTCATCATTTCAGCAACCTTTCAGCTCACTTCAATACTTAGAGTGACTGGCACTTCAATACTTACAGTGACTGGGTTATTCCATCTGAACTTTGCGTCACTCCATAAAAGACAGTGTAGGTCACTGATATCAGGCACTGGAGTGGAATTTGCATGGTGGGCAATAGTCATATTTGGGGCATGTGTGAAGCTGAGCTGTTTAGACACACTGATAAACTTGATATAGCAAGAGAAAAAGGAGAATCAAGGATGGTACCTAGAGAACCATGATTGTGATGGAATTATCTTGCCACTTATTTATATGTAGAAGGTTCTGTGGAAGTGGAGGTTTTGTGTATTTCATTTGGGAGGGACAAAATCAATAACACTCTTCTGGTCATGTTAATTTTCTGATATCTGTCCTATTGAAGATGTTTCATAGGCAGTTGAATACATAATTTTGAGACTCACAGGGAGGTCTTACCTTGAGCTCAAAATGTCACAACAAGATGTAAATGATAGTTGAAGCCATGAGATTGGATTACATAGGAAGAAAGCACATTAAAGAGTATATGGAAACCTGGGGTGGATGTGCACTCAACATTTACAGTTCTGGAAAGGAGTTTGCAAAGGAAACTGAGAAATGATCATTAGTAAGAAGAAAGCAAGTTTGGTTTATAGCAATCCTAGAAAAGAGTGGTCTTACATCGAGAGATCCCTAATGAGAACAGATGATTATTAGATTTGGCAAGGTAAGGAGTACTGGAATCATTGATTAGAATAATTAAAGTATTAGGGAAAAAATTCCAACTACAATCATTTTATGATAAAATTTCAGGAGAGGTAGTGAGGTTGTGATTACATATGCTGCTGCTTTTTTTTTCCATAAGGGAAAAAATTATCTTTATTGTTATTGGAATGTATGCTAAGAATAAATCATGACTTGGGCTATGACAAATAAAGCAACTTACAGTGAAAACAGTCAGTTATTGAGATAATTGACTTATAAGATCATACTAGTTTTATGTATACAGCATGATTCAATTTTTGTATATATTTTAAAATGCTTCTCTCCATGACTCTGCAGTTATACATTTTCCTTTCATGATGAGCACTTTTAAAATCTAGTCTTAGCAATTTTCAAAGATACATTGCAGTGTTAAGTATAGTCATCATGTTGTACATTACACCCCCATGATTTATTTTATCAATGGAAATTTGTATCTTTTGGACTCTTATCTCCCATACCAGCCACCCCTCTACCCCTCCACTGGCAAACACCAAGTGACATTTCTGTGGAGAAATCCATTGATATCATTATGGGGGTTCCATTGTAGGTAATGCCACTTTTTCTTGTTGCCTTCTCTCTTTGTCCTTTGATAATTTTATTAATTTGATAGCTAAGACATAAGCATGTAGTGTGGTAGGGAAATAGAAAGTCAGGAAATGTATGAAGTAAAGGGGAGATGGATCCAGAATCTACACAGACTGTGAAAGAGTATCTGTCCCGTTTTGTTGAGTTGTACAAGTTGTTTATATATTTTAAGATTAACCTCTTATCTGATATATAGTTTGCAGATAGCCTCTCCCACTCAGTAGTCTGCCTTTTCATTTTAGTGATGGTTTCTTTCACAGTACATGAGCTTTTTAATCTGATATAATCCTGTGTGTTTATAGTTTCTTTTGTTTCTCCTCTGTTGGAGACAGATCCACAAAACATCACTAAGACCTATGTCAAAGAGCTTTTACAACTATGTTTTATTCTATGTATTTTATAGTTTCAGGTATTAAACTATTTAATCCATTTGGGGTTGATTTTAGTATGTGGTATAAGATAGTGATCAAGTTTCATTCTTTTGCATGTGGCTGTTCAGTTTTCCTACCTCCATTTATTGAAGAGACTTTTCTTTCTTCATTGTATGTTCAGCAATGAGTAAATGTAAAGCACCCAAAATAGTGATCAGCTCATAGTAAGTAGGATTTATATGGAGTCTATTATTATAATTATTACTCATCAATAACATGCAGATGAAGAAATAGTGGGAGAAAAGGACAGATCTGCTAGGTAGAGCTTTGTAGATCCACATGTATCTAAAAGCTATTGCATAAGTGAGGGTAAGGCCAGGGCACAATCTACCTCTTTTTTTATTGACTGCACAGCAATTCATAGTATATGCGCATTGTATTGGTTGGAATTTCTTCCCAAATACTGCATTAAGAAGCCACCCTTAACTTCAGTGACTTATAACAACATTTATTTTTCAGTCAAAGCCTGCAGGTTGTAAAAGGCAACTAACTCTACTTCAGACTTTGGGCCAAATTGAAGTCTGTTTCCTTTTTCATTCCGAGACTTAAGCTAAGGAACTGTAGCTCCATGAGATGAACTTTTCTTATGGTAAAGACTAGTGCTCGAGAAAGTAGACCAAACCCAACACCCAGCCCATTCAGAACTTTTTATCAGAAGCAGCATTTATTATGCCTATTCATAAATTGCTGGCTAGAGCAAGCCCAGAGCAGTGGGGTGGAGATAAATATTCTGCCTGGCAGGGATGGAAAGAATTGTAAACAGATTCTATCTCTCTAACACAAACACAATGAACCAGAATCACATTAGTGTGATTAGTAGTGAAATTTATTTTGAAATTTTCACTATCATGAACAATAGTGTATTAAACACAAAATATATGTATATAATTGTATATACATATATAATATATTCACATTATACATTTTAATTCTGAGATAAACTCCTGAAACAGTAAGGATATTATATAAATGCAATATATTTTGATGAAATTGCATAATTATTTTTCAAAAATGTTGTATTATTCTCTTAACCATCTCTTCACCTTAAAAAATTCTTTCAATGGGAGCAGGGGGATTAGAAGAGGTTCCATGTTAAATGGTGGAGGATTCTGGGTGCTTTGGTGGTGGGTAGCACATCTAAAAAGTTATGAACCTATACCCCTAAATCATATAGTGTTGTAAACAAATTTTGCCTCAACAACAACAAAAAAATAGGTAAGGCTAACCACTGATTTAGTACCATATCTATTGAGAAAATCCATGACTTATACCTAATTTAGATATTTCTAAATTTCTAAATGGAGCAAAGGTGTAAAGAACAAAACTGTGTTCCCAGATTCTTAACCAAAACATGAAACTTTGTTTTAGGGCTTTATTTGAAGAAGTAAGTCTGTATTCTGCTGACCCCCTTCCTGAAAGCTTCCTTGATATCCCCATTCCTCAGGCTATAAATAAAGGGGTTCATCATGGGGGTTACCACTGTGTACATGACTGTCAGGATACGACCCTTGGTCACTGAATAGCTGGAAAGGGGCCGGAAGTAGACCCAGGTGAGGGTGCCATAGAATATGGCCACCACAGTGAGGTGAGAGCCACAGGTAGAAAAGGCTTTCCACTTGCCCTTGGATGAGGGGCTCCGGAGGACCACTAAGATGATGCAAGCATATGAGACGATGATGAAGGCCAGAGCTCCATTGATGACAATAACACCTTCTGTGTGAATCATCAAGGTGTTGAGGTCGGTGCTGGAGCAAGAGATCTTCATCAGAGGGTAGAGGTCACAGAAGAAGTGGGGGATCCTATTATCTCCACAGAAGACCAATCGGCCCATGAGATAGGTGTGTAGCAGGGCATGAAGATGGGAGAGGATATGGCATACAGCCACCAGCTTCGAGCACAGCATCCTAGTCAGGATCATAGGGTAGCGGAAAGGATGGCAGATGGCGATGTATCTGTCATAGGCCATCACAGCCAGGAGCAAGTTTTCCATGGCTGCAAAGCAAATGAAGAAATAAGTCTGGGCTAAACAACCCATGTAGGAAATGGCCTTCGTAGAGGAGAAGATGTTCTGCAGCATCCTGGGGACCGTGGTGGAAGTGAAGCAAATATCAACCAAGGCCAAGTTACTGAGGAAGATGTACATGGGGGTGTGGAGGCGGGGAGAAGAGATAATCAATGTGATGATGGCAAAGTTGCCAGAAATATTGATTGTGTACATGAATAGAAAAAGAAGGAAGAGTGGAATCTGCTCTTCTGAGTGGGTGGACATGCCCATGAGAATAAAATGGGATACACTGGTCCAGTTGTTGTCCATCTGTCACCATAAGAACAAAAAGGATTATTTTATAGTTTCAAATGTTGGAGTAGACTGTTTAGATACCATTGCATTTGTGCTCCAGTGTAAACTACACATGCTATTGATAAGGAATCAAGTACTCAAGTATTTTCTAAAATAATGAGACATGAATTTATTATCATTTATACCCTCACTCTTACCATAGCTAATGTTTACAGAGCATTTACCTGAACCAGGGCCTTTGCTCTATTATCACATTTAATTCTTAGAATAACTCTATGAGGCAATTCTTTTATTATAATTCTAATTTTATCAGTTAGAAAACTGAGGCATGGAAAATTTAAGTTCACAGAGGCAAATTTGAACTTAAAGTCAAGTTTATCTGACTTCAAAGACTGTGATAACACTCTCTACAAATTAAGACCGTGACATCTTATTTATGGTAATAAGACCAGCTGGTGGTTTACATAACCAAGAATTCTGCCTCATAAATTATTTTGGAGGTTATTTGGGCCAGCAAGTCCCGTTTTCAGGGGGGTGTGCTCTTAGTGCTTGCCAAAGATGTCTCAAGTTGTACACACACATTGTTTAGTAGAATCACCTTCTAGAATCTCATCTTCTGTTTCCTATGTCATTTTGGTCCTCAAGATGCTTTTTTCATGTGTTATTTTGTCTCCTACTTAATGAAAGGCATACTTGCATCCATCCCAAATTTTTCTAGATGTAGAAACCTCATCACATAGACCTCAAAAGAGTCAAAAAAAAAAAAGGGACAATTCCACTCTCACCACTGCTCTTCAATATAATACTGGAAGTCCTAGGCTGAGCAATAAGACAAGAGAAAGACATACAAGGAATCCAAATAGGGAAAGAAGAAATTAAATTAACACTTTTCGCAGATGATATGATAATATACATAGAGAATCCGAAAAACTCCATAGAAAAACTACTCAAAATTATAGAGCAGTTCAGTAAAGTAGCAGGATACAAAATCAACACACAGAAATCCGTAAACAAACAAACAGTCAGAAGAAGACGATATCAAGAGAATTACCCCCTTCAAAATTGAAACAAACAAACAAAAAAATACCTGGGAATAAGCCTAACTAAAGAGGTAAAAGACTTATACAAAGAAAACTATAAGACCCTATTAAGAGAAATAGAGGAAGACACAAAAAAATGGAAAGACATCCCATGTTCATGGATTGGAAGAATTAACATTATCAAAATGGCCGTACTACCAAAAGCAGTTTACAGATTCAACGCTATTCCAATAAACATCTCAATGACATTCTTTAAAGAAATGGAACAAATATTGATGAAATTCATATGGAACCACAAAAAACCTCGAATAGCCAAAGCTCTCCTGACTAAAAAGAAAGAAAATGGAGGGATTACACTCCCAGGTTTCAAACTATACTACAAAGCCATAATAATTAAAACAGCATGGCACTGGAACCAAAACAGAAGCACAGACCAATGGAATAAAATAGAAAACCCAGAAATAAATCTACATACCTATGGACAAATAATCTTTGACAAAGGAGTGAAGAATATGCAATGGAACAAGGTTAGCTTGTTCAATAAATGGTGCTGGGAAAACTGGACTACTACATGCAAAAAAATGAAGCTAGACTACTACCTCACACCATGCACAAAAACCAACTCAAAATGGATAAATGACATGAACGTAAGACCTGAAACAATAAAATTTATAGAAGAAAATATAGGCAAAACTCTACATGACATACATCTCAGCAAAATCTTGAAAGACACATCCTAAAAAGCGAAGGAAGTCAAGGAAAAGATAAACAGATGGGACTACATCAAACTAAAAATTTTTTGTACAGCAAAAGACACAATAATCAAAACAAACAGACACCCTCCTAATTGGGAGAAAATCTGCACACAACACAACTGACAGAGGACTGATAACTAAAATCTACAAGGAACTCACACAACTCAATATAAACAAAGTCAACAATCCAGTCAAAAAATGGGCAGAAGAGCTAAAAAGACACTTCTCCAAGGAAGAAAAGCAAATGGCCAACAGCCGTATGAAAAAATGTTCAACATCACTTATAATCAGGGAAATGCAAATCAAAACCACAATGAGATACCACCTCACGCCAGTGAGAATGGCGCACATTAAAAAAACAGGCAACAACAAATGCTGGCGAGGCTGTGGAGAAAAAGGAACTCTTCTACACTGCTGGTGGGAATGCAAACTGGTCCAACCACTGTGGAAAGACGTATGGTGTTTCCTCAAATTAATAAACATGGAGCTACCATACGACCCAGCAATACCACTTTTGGGAATCTACCCAAAGGACAAAATAACACTAATCCAAAAGGATACATGCACCCATATGTTTATTGCAGCACTATTTACAATAGTGAAGATATGGAAACAACCCAGATGCTCAAAAATAGATGATTGGATCAAGAAGATGTGGTACATATACACAATGGAATACTATTCAGCATTCAAAAAAGATAAGCACATGCAATTTGCAGCAACATGGATGGAATTAGAAGGGATCATATTTCAACGAAATAAGCCAAAAGGAAAAAGAAAAATATTGAATGGTCTCACTTATAACAGGAATATAGGGGAACCAAATACAAGAGTGTCAACCAGCAAGAGAGGTGGGGAAATTGGGGCTCAGAACGGGGGAGAAGGGAGCACAGGGGACTGTGGTGATGGTTCACAGGTGAATTGGTGATGGGAAACCTACGGGGAATATACAGTAACACACACGCAACATAAATTAAAAAAAAACAAGAAGAAAGAGAAAGAAAAGGAAGTAAATACAGTTGTCTCAGAAACTAAAAAAAAAAGGACAGTTATAAATATTAAGAAAATGAATGACTTTAATGACCAGACAACAAATCCATTTTCAGATTAATGGGTTTCCAATTCTTTTATCTAAAAAAAAGTGAAAGGCAACTAACCTAGTTGTCAGCACATCACTAAAAATAATTTTTGATAATATGTAAAACTAGCTTCTTTCATACTACTTAGACAGCAAGACACAAGTGACATCGCTATATCAAAATTCTTTTAATTCCCATTTACTTACCTAAGTGAACATGTGCTGTGTCTCTGACAAGAAAAAGAAAGCTGTGGAGTAGGTTCTGATTCCTGACTCATTCTAACAGTAAATACTACTCATCTATGGATACATGAACTAACTGAAAAATTGCTGTATTAGAGGCCTTTAAGTAAAAACTTTATTATTTAGATTTAATAATTATTTTAAAAATTTGTGCTATATTGGGTTAAACCATAAGAAATTACCTATATATAACAATTACCAATATGTAACAATTTCATATGGTTCAAAATAGGTGAATATTGGCAATTTCATATCACTAAACTAGTAATTACATGATTTTGAGCAGTTGTTTACTAGTGATAATTATAATAATTCAGATGATTTTTATATTCCATCAATTCTAAAAATTTTAACTTGTGAAATGTACACAACATAAAATGACCTGTTTTAGCCATTTTTTTAAAAATAACTTTGATTTTTTTAAAAAAAAGATTTATTTATGCATACAAGCTGGGGAGCAGGCCAGAGACATGGGGTGGTGAGAGGGTTCACCAGAGACAGAGTGGGGAGCAGAACAGGCAGGTCGTCAGAAATACACTGCTGAGGGGAGCAGTGGGCGAGGCAGGAGAGGTCTGCTGCACCATGTGGGAATCTCCCCGGCTGGGCATCGACCTTGTGTCGCCGCTGCCAACAGCTCCACAGCGCAGTGCTTAACTGCTGCACCACCAGGGAGGCCCTGTTTTAGCCATTTTAAGGGTACAGTTCAGTGGCATTTAGTGCATTTGCATGGTTGTATGTCCGTGATCTCTGAGCCTCTGAACTGATTAAACAGTGTCTCCCCATGTGCATGTGTCAGTTGAAAGAAAGTGATGTAAAACTTATGGTTATATCAAGGTGTGTTCTTGCATTCTTTAAGTGGATGAGGTGACTTTGGACAGGATGGATGTGTTTATGGCATAGATTGTAGTGATGGTATCGGGGGTGTGTACTGATCACCAGACTCATAAAGTTGTGTACTTTTAATATGTATAGCTTCATGTTTGTCAGTTGTACCTCAGCAAAGTAGTTTTAGATGGAAAGAAAATGGAAGATGATGTATTAAGATCCAGTGGCTGTTTAGATGCCACTGGATACATTTTTAGAAATAGTTTCACTTTAGAAGCCAATATTTAAAAATACATCTTACATCCTTCCACTTCTTTACACTTCCGATGAATACTTTGTGTGTCTGTTTTTAAAAGTGCATAGGTTTTAACTAAGTGGTATGTGAGCAAAAAATAGTACCCAAATCTTTCAATGTTCAACATCCTTTTATAGGACCATCAGGAAAGTGAACAGTTTCTTTTTCATGCAGGCTTTCAGTGTCAGGAAATTAAAGTGTGATTGCCTATCCTTTCTGTCCAGTGGAATGAGTTTGGTTCTCCCTCTGGAATCTCACAGAGCATGGCTACTCTTCTTCAATATAAAAGCCTGTATGACACCTAAACACTAACCTAGGTAGGTGCAATGGTTAAAAATCCAGACACGGGAGTGGAATCCTGGCTCATTTAACAGCCAAGTGACCTCGAGGAAGTCTCTTACCCTCTACGTGACTAGATTTTGTCCTCTGTAAATTGTGGGGATATTTTTTCCTATGTAAAATTGATTTATGGATAAATGCATTAGCAATCTAAATCTCAGTCCAGAAAATATTTTTTGTGAGACTTGACAAGTTAACTCTAAGATTTGCACAGACATTTGCTTTCTTTATTAGGAACACATTATTCATAAAGTTTGGCAAATATATAAATGCTGGCTATTATCCCTATAAGTTTTTCAGTCTTGTTCTACAGTCTCTGGGTTTTTCTGGGAGGACATCATTGCTGCTATCCAGGTTGTCTACTGTGAATCTGCTCCATGTTGTCACTACCCTTAAATGTGGTCCCCAGATCTATACAAACCCTGTGTGAGTCTGGACTCTCATCACAGAGTAATCGTAGTGATTTTGTCTGGCCATAAATCATGGCCTTTTGGATGGAGATGAGAGCTGACAGTCCACAAGTGACCCGTGTACTTTGAACTTGGTTGTCCCAAGAAATCTTAAACTTTACAATTAGGTGGTTGGGAGAAAAAGTGCAAAAAGTTAAGAACCGCTGTGTGTAAGCATTTTCACCTGCTTAGAGCCCTCTGGGAGTACTGCTCCCACAGTCACCAGCTGCCCACCTTTCACAGATGAGGGCTTGGGGCGGTGAAGTGGTTTTCTCTGCATAACTCTGGGTAGCGGTCTGGTTGGACCTCACACTGATGTCTGGATACCTCCAGTACTTTTACAGGTCAGGCTAGATCCCACTGCCCATTTCACTTGCTTACTTTCTATTCTGTGGAAATGAATTTACTCATCGATTTTTACATCTGAAATCAACAAGTCAGCTTTTATATCTGAAATTAATGGACATCACCATAGTGCCACTCAAGAGAGTGAACATTAGGCTTTTCAATTACAAAAATGTGGAAAGTTGTACTATTGAACTATCCTGAATTGGTTTTAATGTGGTATGGTGATGAATGAAACAGTTGTAGCCACGTTTATTGAGAACTTATTATAAACTAGGATTATTAAATGATTTATATGTGTTTTCATGTGGTAACCATGGTGATTCTGGGATTTATAGGTACTATCTCCATGCTCAGTCACAAACTGCGTAAGCGCTGGAACTGCAATTCGAATTCACGCTCATGTAACCTCAGCATCTGTGCTCATAGTCACTGGGCTGTGCCATCTTGAAGCTTTCCCTGACTGCTCCACCTCCTGCTTTCTGTTTTTCTCCTTTCCCGCTGTGCTTTCTTGTGCATTTAGTCAATGCTAAGTGTCTATCATAACTTTTCTAATTTAATCCTCACAAAAATATTAGAGAACAAGCATTATTATTCCCATTTTCAGATTGTGATATTAGGAATTGAAGGATGGACTACCCTGAGTCACTGAGTGTAGGGTTTGGAGCCAGATCATACGCCTCACTGGTTCAGAAGCAGTGCCCTTTCTACCCTGCCCCACCCATCCAGAAACCATGTTTCATTCTGTTCTTGCACTTGGTTCCCCTTTGCTAGTTTGGATCAGATCATCCTGAGTTTACTGTTTAGGAAACATGGGATGTTTATTCTTAGTTCTTAGGGAAAAGCCCAAGAAGGGACTCAGCTCTACTTGACAGACAGCAGGCTCTGACTGTTGTTCATATAGCTCCTGGCCCATAAAGCTAGAGAGAGCCCCAGAGGCAGCTGCAGGGTGAGCTGCCTGCAGCCTCCAGAGTCCTCCTCACCTTTCTTGTAGCTGGCAGAGATTATCCGCCCTGATGCACAGTGCAGCATGTCAGCACACCAGGTCCTTATGGGCAGAGAGACAATGTGGTGTGGGGCAAGAGGATGGGAAGCCAAGGCTGTGAGCTACTGGAGAAGAACCTTGCTGCTGTTGGATGTGGATAAAGAAACTGGGGTGGCCTGAGGGAGCGGGTATTGGCCCAGGTTTGGGCTTCGGTCTAGGTCTGCCTGGAGAATTTTCTCTGAGACTTTGGGACAGTCACTTTACTCTTGGGGGCCTTGGTTTCTTAGTTCAAGAAAAGGGAAGAATAATATCTGCTTTTCATGCAGAGGCTTTTTAGCACAGAGGGACTGTTACATAAAACTCTTTAACAAAGTCTTTGAAACAGCGAGACATTATTTATTTTAAGTTCCTGAGGAACTGGTGTTCCTTATCGTAGAATACATCTCCATAACTTCTGACAGTGTAGCCCATAGATTCCCCTCATAATAGTTACCTCTCGTGCCAAGGTCACCTTTATGAATAGAGGAGCCTCTTGGGTAACATGCCTTAGTCTATTCTTGGAGTTTGTTTGATCCTTAAATCCCAGAAGGAGAAAGAAAAGTCAGAGTCTGTTCCTAGGAAGGAAGAGTAGGTAACCATGACATAACATGGCAGGGGCTTTTCCAGAGTACAAATTGGGGTGATCAAGGGAAAATGAAACTACTGCCTATTTCTTACTTCTCTGTATACAAAGGAAATGCATGAGGTCATTTTTTATTGTAATTTTTGGATCAGCCAATCCTCATTACTTATAATTATCTTCCCTACTGATCTAAGCTTTCTGGAATTCCATCAGCTATGTTCTCTTCAAGCCAGAAAAATTTCCCTGAAAGGAAAGGTTTAAAAATGTAAATCATTTGTGCTTATTTTGTGGCTCGGTTTTAAGGGGAGGGGGCGAGTTCATGAAGACCCAACATGTATGAGGATGGCATAGGGAAGAAGAAAGGAGAAAAAAGACATAAGGCGTCAAGGACCAGTTTCACACTGTGCACAATACTGAGGAAAAGGCTGGCCCTCCTCTGGAAATGAGCTGGACCCTTTGGAGGAGTTGCCTGCTGTGCGCAGGAACTGCTGTGAGGGTGAGCAGCCCCGGGGGCAGGTACTTACCCTGCGAAGCCCCAGACCCGACTGGACTGGACGGGAAGTGGCTCTTCTGCTCTCCCTCAGCCAGCGGGGGTCATCAAGTCTTGTTTTGACAGCTGCTCACAGCAATCCACTCAGGGAGGTGAGAGGGAGTTACCCAGACCAGGAGAAAGAAAGGCATCAGGGAGCAACTGCAGGGGTGCTTCTGCTTGTCAAGGGCAGGAGGTCGCTGGGAGAGGCGCTGGGAGGCTTTATTCACGTGCTCCTGCGTGGATCCGCGGCTCTAACTGGCATGGCCTCCCAAGTGTGTGATTGTCCAAACTCTCTGCCTTCCCTGGGGAGGGAGGCCCACGAGGTGGTGCTTCCAGTGTTAATATTAGTGACTTGATGGCTCAGCTGATCCCAGGAAGGTGGCCAGGACCTGGGAGATCAGCCTGGACATGGGGTTCTTTGACGTGGCTCCAAAATTTGAGGATGAGTAGAAGGTTCACAAATCTTAGGTATAGTCTGGCCTGGTCCTTGCCCTGGCTCTTTGAAGATTTAGCTCTTTGCCTTACACCTCTTTTAAGTGATACACACTTATTTTTAAAAATTGAGATATAATTTAAATACACAGTTCTACTAGCTTCAGGTGGTATGTGTACAGTATTGTTTTGACAAAAATGGTGTCATTTGGTGTGGAGCTTTTTTTGTTTCATCAATATGCATGTCAAGGCGTATTGACATGGACCTCCTCTGCCACCATCAGCCTGACCTCATTATTTTCAAAGTATTTTGTACATTGTTAGATGCACTGCACATTGTAAACATTCCCCTATTGATGTCACTGGTGTACCTCCTTTTTTGCAGGCTATTATAAAAGCAGTGCTATGTGGCTGTTATTTTTAAATAAGCATCATTGTGTACACATTTTTTCTAGAAAGGGGGATGATAGATAGAACTTTATGTGAATTTTTTAATTTCTGAAAACTTTATTTAAATTTTTTTATTATTAATTTTTAAAATGAAGTACCTTTTCCTTACATCCTTGTTCATTTTTTGGCAGTATAGGATTTCTCCCTTCAAGTGTGATCACCGTAGCTCTCCTACCACCAAAACACCCACAGTCCATCACCATAGTCCCTTGTGCTCTCTGCCCCCCCCATTCTCCCCCATGCTGTGTTCTCACTTTCTTCCTTCCTTCCCCTGCCTCCTCCCCTCCCAGATGCCTCATATCTATGGTCAACTTTCAAGGTTTGTCTGTCTGAGTCTTGTTTGGGTTTTCTCAAGTCCAATGTAAGTTAAACCTCCCTGAAAATATAAACCAGTTGATACTGCTTCCAAGAGCATGTGAGAGAGTCCTTTTCACACAGCCTAAATATGGAGGTGGGAGATTACTTAAGGGAAATTCTTTTAGTAATTATTTAATTCCTCCCCGTTTGTTTCACATGGGTCACCAAAGGTACAGGAAAGACTGCTGTTCTGGCTGCTCAGCAAGGCCCACAGGAAGAAATTCATGGATGTTGGTCAGGTGTCTTCCTTCCGTGTCTGGAATTCTGTGTGAGATAAATAACATCTATAGCAAAAGAACAAAATAATTGTTGAAAGCATTTTGCGTCATCATTATATCAAAATGAATCATTTGGCTTTGAATAATTCATTTATATGACCCATACTTTCCCCTCTCTGTGGAGAAGGGTAACAACCTATGTTATCTGTTGAGAGGCTCCTTTTGGCCTCACATCAGGAAAATGTCCAAGCCGTTCTTTGCATGACGTCAACTCTTCATGACCCGGGCCTATCTGCCTGTGCCAGGTCATCCCACATTCTTGCCCATGAAACCACTCACTGCTCAGCCGGCTCCTTGTGCACAGACTGCATTCCTTTGCCTCCTCTCCTCCTGATAAGAGCCCAGCTGTCAACATCGAGAATATTCTGCATTCTCCTTTTGGAGTTCACTGCCCTGTCATCTGTGTGCCTTCCCATTGCTGAGAACTGTCTCTCCAAATCTCTTAAAATTGGTTAAGTCTATGGAGGTGAGAACTTTTTATTTTATCTCCCCTTTGTCACTGTAGGGACCCCTGAAATCTGATGTCACTGATATTGAACTCTGAATAATTAATCTTCATTATTTTTCTAAATATTCCCCAGTTTTAATTTTTGTTATTTTGGAATTCATATTCTGTATATTTTTCATTAATCTGTTTACTTTGCCTATTTGATACATTGCATTATTTGATTATTTTTTATTGTAAAGGCATTTAATAACTTTTACCATTTTAACCTCTGTACACTTCAGTGGGATTAAGTTTGTTCATTCAGTATATCCATGACATTGTGTACCATCACCTCTGTCTAGGCTTTCTCCTCTAAGTTCAGGAAGCTATATCACCTCTATCACCTCTATTAATGTTTCAGGGTTCTAGTCAGCAGAGTCAGGCTGGGAAATTTTACAAAGGCATCCACATGGAAAAAATGGAGCAAAACTGTGCCTTTTTTCAGATGATTGTGTATACAAAAGATACTAAGAAATCCAAAAGCAAACTATTAGAACTAATAACTCAGTTCAAAAGATCGCAGAATACATGATCAATGTACAAAATCCAATATTTCTAGACACTGGCAAAGAATCTGAATTGGAAAGTAAGGAAACAATTCTATTTACAGTAACAGCAAAAGGATAACAGGCATAAGTTTATCAAAATAAGTGCAAAATTCATGCTCTGAAAGCAGAATATTGTTAAAAGGAATTGAAGGTGTAAATAAATGAAATTATATCCTCTGTTCATGGTTCAAGATACTTAATATTGTTAAGATGGCAATGCTCTCCAAATTGATTTGCAAAAATTCAACATAATTCCTTCCAAAATCTCACCTGGATTCTTTGCAGAAAATGACAAGCTGATCTGTTTAAAATTTTAATTTTTTTGAAGTACCATTGCTCTAAGTAGTCCCTTTTGCTCTTCCCTCCCCTCTAAACTGTAAAACTCTTAACAAAAAGTTATAGGGTAAATCTCTATGACCTTGAGTTAAGCAAAGCCTTCTTAGACACAAAAAGATAAATAAAATTTCATCAAAACTAAACTTTTGTGCCTAAACAAACAACTTCAAGATATTTGTTTGTTTTGCATGATAGTTGCCCAGGAACAGGGTGAGGAACAGGTTCCACTTCTCTGGAAGCATGGGGAGCTCCAGGAGGAAGAACTCTACATGCTGCTCTCGTTCTCAGGGCTCATACTGTGCTTTTATATAGTGGAGAAAAGGAAAGTTAGGGATAGCAGAGAGAACAATAGTAGATATTCCATACTGTCATTGTTTTCTAACAATGAATTTTTAACTACTACTATTAATTTCTCACACCTATGTACTCAAGAGTCTGCTTTCTCTTCCTGTCCAGCTCCAGGAAAGCATCATGACCAAAAGCAGCCAACAATACTTTGCGCTGAAGCCAGAGGGCATTCACTGTTTCATTCGATCATGATTTATTGAACACATAGTTTGTATCAGGATCTACGGACTGAGAATGCAGCTGAGAACAAGAAAGGCATGGTCCCTGCCCACTGTGAGTAAATTTTTATGAGCTTACTGGAATATTTTATGACGTGAGATAGAGTGAAATCATAATAGTTCACAATGGCAGAAACAATAGATGAGTCTATGTGTATGTATTTATCTGTATCTGTGGTTATAGAGATTGAACTGTAGTCTCATATGGGTCTGTAGATATGGGTTATTCCATATATATGTATAGAGGAAGAATATATATAAATAGTAATCATTTTCTATAGGTTAAAAATGATCAGATAACTTGACGAGGTTCAAGCTAATATTGTGTGATCAGAACCCACACTTTCAGCACAGACCTATCCTTTTTCATTGGATATGAGTTCCAGACACTCTGTGCTGCTTCAGAGCCGCAAGGAAACTGAAGTTGTCCAGCATTTTCTTAGTGCCTGATCTAGATCGTTGCTTTCATGCATATCTATATATTTTCTAGTTGACTAAGGCTCTCACATACATTAACTTCTGTTTAATCCAGAGTGTTTATTAAACTTCCATTTTGTAGGTTTGTCAACTAAGAGGTAAGTGATCTTTTCTTAGCTTTTGCTGCCATTTGGTGGGACTTCTGCCCTCATGATGCCTAATGTTTCTTTGCTTGGGATGTTAAGTGAAAATGAAGGGCTGCAAAACTGAGTTACTCAGATAATAGTTGCTTGTGGGTATTGTGTATCTCAGTGTTACCCTGGAAGGTGGTCATCTAAGGGACTGTTTGCAGTCATGGGTGGAAGTCAGAAGGAAAGAACAGTAGATGAGCCCCTACAAAGTGGTATCAGTAGTTTCTGCTTTCAAGTCACTTGATTCCAGTAGTGCAGCCCTGTTGTTGTCACACACCTCCTACGAACCTGGCCCTGCTGACCTGCAAATTCTTTGGAACTCAGTTCCATCTTCTTTGCTATAAACAGAGACAACACTCTCCAAAGCTGCTCTTTCATCTTCCCAGTGGGGGAGATGCCTCTCTCATAACAACAGGAGGTAAATATTTAAGATCACAAGCACAGATCAGGAGTGGCTGATTACGTGCTCAGGAGGCTGATAACTTGGTCTGTATGAGCTGAAATAAAGCCCAGATTGGGTCTAACTCAGGGACAAAATTGGGCTGAGAGTCAGATACAGAGTATATACACATGCAGTGATCAAATAGCATGTACCCAGACATACACAGGGTATGCATGTGCACGCATGTACACACATGCCCATGAACACAGAGATGCTTACACCTAAGCACAGAGCAGGTCCATTGCTCAGTGCAGATTTCCACTTCCTCATTCCCTGTGCTCATCACAGCCTTGTGGGTGAATTGGTCAATTTGCTCTTGGGAACAACATGTCCAAGAGCTGAGGGGACTGGAGTCCTGGGGGACAGCGTCTCTAATGTCAGGAATATCTGGGACTCCCTTCTTCTTGGGCATGGTTTCAAGGTCAAACTTTTCTTGGGCATGGTTTCAGCTGGGGCTCAGAATTTAAAGGAATAATTAATGTTTAAATGATTGCCAACTTAGAACAAAGTTGTAAAGATGATAGAATGAATTACAATATGCCCTTCACCCACACACACTAATATTTACCATGTTTGCATGCTGTGTAGCAGACTCATGTTACAGATCTTTGGGGGGCATACCATAGTGTGTGTTATCATAAGGAACATAATTTGGTTTGGGTGTCAGAAGCTGATGACACTTCACATGGAAAGAGAACTTAAAAGAAAGGAATCCTGGGGGGAGCTGGGTAGGTGCAGGTGGGTGTAAGTTGATTGACCTGGAAAATGAGTTTGATGTTTTAGTGGTTAAGGTGTGAGACTGGTCTTCTGTTGGAGACCAGATGCTGTGTGACTTGAGCAGCTTGACCTGTGTTGTTTATCCACTTAAAGCGATCAGTACCATGAGGGAATGAATGCCCCTTTGCTTGACTGGCTGATGACCTAAAGCTAGGTGATATTCAGCAACCATAGCTGCTAGGGAGCGTTGCCTCCCAGCCGAGGCTATGAGGGCCTCAGCTTGAATCAAGTATTTAGATATTATTTTGGACACTTCTTTTTTTTTAATTTTAAAAAATGATAAGACTTGATCCTGTTTTTATTTTGTAGTCTAATAAAAAGACTTAGAAAATACATATTTAGTTGAAATAAAAATAATAAGATCAATATATTATTCTTCCTCTTCTCTTTCCTTTCCAGAAAGACAGCTCTCTGCCTTTCCTTATTTTTTTGCCTCCCATTTTCTCACTCCCCATGTCTCACACAGCAGTAAAATACAGAAAAATGAGCCAGTCTTCCATAGCATATTATTTTATTGCTGCTAAAGTTACTTGGGGTTAATTCTTTCATAAACCATCACTGCAGATTCTGACCACAATGCAAAGAGACCACAACCCTAATGGATAATGTAGATCCTTCTGGCATGCAAAACACTCCCCCCTTAGAAAACAGTCTCCAAATCAACAATATCCTCTGTGTTATCCTAGAGAACATAAAATTCCAGGTTCCTTCTTGATTGGAATTATTTATTTGTTTTACTGTGTAATGTTATGACCTCTGATGCAGTACCAGTGACCCCCAATGGTGGGCAGAATCAAGACAGTTGCTTGGAATATAACATGCTCAGTGCTGACAAGAAGGTTAGTGTACTTGTTTAGAGGCAGGATCCCAAAATACAAGTCAAATAATTGTGAGTCAAATTAGGAGTTGTAGCAGCATGTATAAAAGGAATAAATCAATGCAGAAGTGAGGAATACTTTGGGAATAAAAGAATAAATCTCAATGGGCAAAACCTTAGCTTTAGCTTTGGCATGGATAACCAAGACCCATTATGTTTCCACTAAGCATCTTGATCAGGACTATGCTGTAGGGCTATGCTGGATAGTTGGAGTGAGTATTTTGAAGGGAAGGTCAGGAGGCCAATCAAGGCATAGGTTCAGAGATGTGGCCTACTAGAGAGATGCATAGGGAGTAGATTTTTTATTCTGCAGGTTTCTTTAAAATCAGCTGGATAGGGAACAACATGTCCAAACAGTTAGAGGGTGTGCATAGCATACCCATGATTTGTACTCTTTAAAACATGGATGCTTGCTCTGTAAGGTTTACCTAAAGATTATTTTGTAATATACCCTCACATGATGTTAGTATATTGGAGAGTGGGACTGTAATTGCAGAACGATCAAAGAAGGGTCAGAAAGAACAAGGGTAGGAGGAAAAGGGAGAGTAGCTTGTGATGGTTGAGTTTGTATTAATTAAGAAGGGGTAGGAGAGCAGTCAGTGTTTGGAGGGTGTAAGAAGCACTGAATAGGAGGCATGCAGAGGGCTCAAGATTGTGTAAACTTTCACTTGGATGAGTCCAAAGGGTAGATCAAGGTCACCATCACAGATGAGTCCAGCTGTAGGTCTGCTCCATCACAGGAATGGGGCCAGCTGTGGGTCTGAGTCATCCGAGGTCCATCAGACCATTGTGGTGCTGGTGGAGGGTGAGGTCACGATACCACTGGGTTTATAATAGTCTTAGGATGAATTTAGGACTTTGAGGCATAAAACCTTTTTGATCAGAGAGACACAGAAATATGTAAATATTGTTGGAAAATGGGGGACTCAGTCCTTTAGAAGAGAGGCTGGCATCTTGTTATATTGGCATTGTATTTGAGATATAATAATTCTAAGAGGGCTTGTCAATGCACCCCAAATAAGTCTCCCCACTGCCCTTTTAATAATGGCCTAACTTGTGTTTTGAGTGTAGAAGCCTTGGTGTGGGGGCATTAACTCAAGAGGCTTCACAGCAAGTGTATGTGCTACCTTGTGTGACTGACTCCCTTGCAAGTTTACAGTGTTCAGTAGAGGACCCTTTAAATACTGAAAATTGACCAGCAAAGTGGGACTACAATTATGGCATCATCTAAGATTGGCTATGGCAATGGCTTTGAAGAGCTTGAATAAATGTGGACAGCAGAGTGGCCAAAGTAGGTCACTATGCTGGATAGTTGGATATGCTGTCTTTGACACCTGGCTGTATACATGGATGGAACTGCTGGGCCATGTGGTGCTTCTTGTTGAGGAAGGGTTGAACTGTTTTCCACAGTGGCTGCACCAGTGGCATTCCCACAAGAAATGTTTGAGTGCTCCAGTTTCTCCACAGCTTGTTGGTACTTGTTATTTTATGATCTGACAAGCAAAGGGACTAAACTAAACCAAAACAAGCCCCAGAAATCTGACCACAGAACTAAGGTTATCAGGAAGGTGGGGTGAAGAGGAAAGGGGGGAAGGAGCCCAATGGACTGTGATGGAGGATTATTGGTGCTCTGGTGGGGGGTGTGGTGTAGTGACATGTGTGAAGAGATGTGGACCTGTACCCCTACAACACACACAGAGTCGTAAACAATGGTTATCTCAATGGAATAAATAATTAACATCTTTTAAAGTATCAGATCATCTGCAAAAAAATTATGGCTTTTGTAGTGAGCATGGAATGGTGGTTTTGAATTGCATTTTCTTGTAGTTTCTGATTTGCATTTTCCCAATGAGCATCTTTCCATGTGTTGGTTGGCCACTTGAATATCTTCTTTGGAAAATCCCAGTTTAAGCCTTTGTCTATTTTTTGTTAGGGTGGTTTGTCTTGCCATTCTGTCAACTTTTGCTTCATAAAGATGGAGATCCATTATTAGAGTCATGTTTATTATTTTTACATCTTCCCAATGGACATTTAATTGACATTTTAATCAATATGAAATATTTTTGGTCTCCTGTTAGAATGTTTAACTTAAGTATATTTTGCTTGGTATTACTTTAGCCACCCTCATTTTTTTTGGTTACTATCAGCATGGATTCTGTCCACACCCCTATACTTTCTTGTTCAATTCCTTCATTTCATTGGATTTAAAATGAGTCTCCTATGCACAGTGTATAGATGGATTGTGCTTTTTCTTTAATCTATTCTGCCAATCTCTGACTTTCAATTAAAGATTTTAATGCATTTACACATAAGGTTACTACTGGTTAGAATTAATTATGCTATTTTGCTATTTGGTTTCCATATGATTTATGTATTTTTACTTTCTAAATTTTTCATTGCCGCCTTCTTTTGTGCTTATAAGGATAGATGTTGGCTTTTGGCAGTGACCATAATGTAGTATCGACACTTAAAGACTCTGAATGAGGAGTGCCTGAAACATACAATGTTATAATGCAATGTTACTTGAACACATAATTATAATAATATAAAAGATAAAATCCAAAAAAAAATGAAGTAACTGTACACAGTGGAAAAATAATAAATAAAAAAATTTAGTGGACTTTTTGATTCTCATTTAATTTCCTTTTACTGTATATTTTTAAATTATAGTCTCGGTGGGTACTTCAGAGATTACAATTATCATCTTAATGTCAAACAGCCTAGTCTGAATTTGGACCACCTAAGCGTCAATATTACACATAATCTCTGTTCCTCTATGTCTCTACCCCTCCCCCTTTCCATTGTTGTTATCATAGATGACATCTTTATATGTTTTGTATCCATTATCATAAGTTTAGATTGATTATTTGATATTTTTAATCATATAGGAAAGCAAAAGAGGTATTACAAATAAAAAATATACAGGTTTTTATCTCTACCTGTGTACTTGTGTTTACCAGTGATTTTTCTGTCTTTCTAAACTGAGTTACCATCAATGCTTTTCTTATAGAACATGTCTAATTGCAACAAACCCCTAACCTTTTTTAATTTGAAAATTTATTATCTCCTTCAGTTTTGAAAAAAATATTACCAGATATAGAATCCTTGGTAAACAGTGTTTTCCTCTCAGAACTTCAGAATTTTGTATTTTCACTAGCTTCTAGCCAACATGGATGAGAAATCAGCTATTAGTTTTATTAAGGAACCTTTGTGGTTGCTTAGGTTTTGTTTGTTTGTTTACCACAGTTTCTCAAGGACTATTTCAGTGGTTGGGAATGAGCTACTGAAGCTAGTCATCTTCTTCTCTAGGTCTTGAAGGCCAGAGTTTCATAGAAGTTAAAAAATCCTCCCCAACGTAGCAGGGCCAGGAAATATTTCAGCCTTATTTGGAATCAAAATTTGCTCATTCTACCTTCCCTCCTGTTCTCACTCCTTTCTGCCAGTTTCTATCTTTTCCCAAGGATAATAGAGATACGCATATCCCTGGGGATACCATGTACGAAATGCAAAACCACCAAGACACCACCCTCCTTCCTTCCATGCTCCTTGGTGAGGGATAGCTTAGGGAGTCTAAGTGTGAAACTAAGTTAATTGTTTCATGTTTGTCTCTGAGGATCAGTCAGGAGAATCATACCCCAGGGACTCAGAACCTAGAAATACTTCTGTGACAGTGCGCACGAGAGGATCTAACACCGTTCACTGAAATCTGGGTGACTTGCTCTCTGGCTCGACCATGCAACCAGCAGCCCGAGGTCCTCTCAGGCTCTCCATTTGCTGTACGCTCCCAGGATTCTGGCACACTTGGAGCATGCTTCTCTGAGAGCTATGGGGTGGGGTTGGGGGTGGGGAGAACGGCAAGAACAGGGTGGGTTCCTGTGGTGGTGAATGCTGTTGGGAACAGGTAAGTATGGTGAGTGCTTTGAGAATGGGGCAGGGTTATGATTTCCCTATGATACCCACAAAGTCCTGGTCAGCCCCCCTGCCCATCCTCAGACCATCCTTTTGTCCAGTGGTAGCTACTCCCTTACAGAGTGAGCCACCCCTGTCTGCCTGCTTCAGAGGAAGAGGCTAAGCTCAGAGGTGTCTGTGATGCCTAGTCTTTAGGGGCATGGGAGATAGTTGCAGCGTCCCAGTTGTATTTACTATCTTCTTTGTGATATCGTACAAGTGACAATTTCACTGAATTTTGAAAACTCATTTGTGAAATGTATGTCACAATACTTACGAGTATTCAGTTCGTTCGGCCTTGTATGGTGCTTAAGTTTCAAAGTAGCAGCTCCTACTGCTCCTGCACTAGGTGAACTGAAGTCAGGGAATGTGGTTTTAGTGAATATATAGCAAGGATGGCAGTAACTTGGAATTCACTTTTCCAGTCAGTTCTCCTGACCTCGCTTTTGCATTTTAGCCTCTGGGCCTGCTTGCTTTTCCGCCGCAGGAAGACGGAGGAGGGACCAGTGGGCAGCCTTGGAGGGCAGGTCTAGTGGCTTGAGCTATAGCCATGTGAATTCAGTGGTTGTCTATTTTAGAGAGCTAACAGTACCTCCTTCACTACACTTTTGCCATGTTTCTTTTCTCTTCTTCCAGAAAGAGTGGTGGGATGGATGGAAGCAACCAGTCCAGTGTCACTGAATTCCTCCTCTTGGGTCTCTTTGAAAGGCCAGAGCAGCAGCCTCTCCTATTTGGCATCTTCCTGGGCATGTACCTGGTCACTGTCATGGGGAACCTGCTCATCATCCTGGCCATCAGCTTTGACCCACACCTCCACACGCCCATGTACTTCTTTCTGGCCAATCTCTCTTTTGCCGATGCCTGCTTTTCTTCCACTACGCTCCCCAAGATGCTGGCGAATATCCAGACACATAGTCAGGCCATATCTTATGGGGGGTGTTTGCTCCAGATGTACTTTTTCATGACATTTGGGGCTCTGGATGACTTCCTCCTGGGGGTGATGGCCTATGACCGCTATGTGGCCATTTGCAGGCCTCTCCACTACTCCACACTCATGAATCCGCTGCTGTGTGCGCTCCTTCTCACTGCATGCTGGGTTCTCACCAGCTTTGCTGCCCTCTTACACACGCTGCTCACGGCTAGGCTTTCTTTTTGTGCCGACAATGTCATTCCTCACTTCTTCTGTGATGTGGTCCCTCTGCTGCAGCTCGCCTGCTCTGACACCAGCACCAACCAGCTAGCCCTGTTCCTCGTGGGCGCCACAATACTTACTGGCCCACTGTCACTGATTGTCTTGTCCTATGCCCGCATCCTCTCCACCATCCTCAGGGTGCCATCTGCCTCTGGCAGGTGGAAGGCCTTCTCCACCTGTGGGTCCCACCTCACTGTTGTCTTCCTGTTCTATGGAACAGCAATCGGGGTCTACCTGTGCCCTCCTTCACCAGACTCCGGGGGTAAGGACAGAGTTGCAGCTGTATTTTACACAGTGGTAACCCCCATGCTGAACCCCTTCATTTATAGCCTCAGGAACAATGATATGAAGACTGCCCTAAGAAGGGTTTTTGGGCTTCACATACTGTCTTCTCAGGGATGTTAATCCTCTATCTATTGATATATTTAAAGTTGTCCTCCAAGAACCTATGTGCTTGTAAGCACTGTCACCCCCCCCACCACATTTGCTTAGGTTTTAGAGAAAAGTGAGTTATAAATCATTCTTTTCAACCCCCAAATCTGACAGTGTACGTGGTCAGTATATTTTCTAAAGAACTACTATCTCACAAATATTTCCCTAGTGTTGTGTAGACCTCAGGAGACGGGGCAAGGTCAATTAGCATATTTGTTTTGATATGTTATTTTAACGGAAGACTTAACATTTTTTTAAACATTCAATTCACCCAGATGTTATTAATCTTTCCTACTTATCAGATACTGTGTCAGACAGGAGAATTGATTCCATGCCTTCATGGAATTCATCTTTCCGTGTCGTGTATGGTTGCATATATATGCACTGTGCTATAATTCTGATCCGATGATGATTTCTCCGTAAAGCTTAATACTTAGTTTATTCCATGTTCTTAACTCTCTAAATGTATTATGCCATTTAGTTTCCCACTTATACCTGTTTTGAGTTAAATATTATGATTAGTACATTTTTTAGATGGGGAAATTATAGCTACTAAATGGGGAAGGGAAGATTAAAATTTATTTTTCTTTCTCAGTCTGGAGTCCAAATTCTTGCATGCTTTAGTATTCTACTATCAGTGCTAATGTTTGTACCAAGAGACAGATTCATATCGAGGTAAAATGTACCTGCTGATGCCACCATGTGCCAGGGAATGTGCTAGGCACTGTTGGCCAAGTGTCAAAAAGAGAAAGATACTGTCCATGCACGTTCATGGAACAGATGGCACATGTTTGACTTAGTGTTGACCAAGTCAGATGTTGAGAGTTGTATTAATAAGTGTTAAATAAAGAAAAGGAGAAATAATTGTTTGAAACTGGTCAGGTACAGTTTACCCAAAAGGTGACATTTTATTGAACCTTAAAGCATAAGCTCATTTGAACTGACAAAGAGAAGAGTGAATATTTCACAGGAACAGGATTTTTATAATACAGGTCAGGGTATTTTATGGTGCCTTCCAGCTCAATTTGAAAATGTTATCTTTCTGAATGTAGGTCTTGTTTCCCACTTCAGTTTCATAAAAATCTCCTTGTCATTTCTGTTCTTTATGACTATATTTTGCTTTCTCCCTATATTTTGCTGTAATGCTTTTGATTCTGATTGCAATTAGTATTTCCTGGTGTTCCAAAAGTCTCTAGAGATGAGACCCTCTTCTCTTCCATAAAACAAAACAAAACAGATAATTCCAGTTCAATTAGGTTTGAGACACTGTTGTAGGATTTCATTCCCGGCAGCAAAAGGACAGATGAAATAAAGTATGAAAGTTCATTGTTTTACCTTATTAGGGTAAAAATCAGTGGGGGATAGTAGGGTAAACCAATGTAAATTAATAAAATAAGAATAAATTCTTGAAGAATGATCCATTGGCACTCTACTTCTCTTCTGAAGACATTCTAATGTGCATTTTCTGTACTTCAAAGACTGGAAGGAAGAAAAGGATACTTTTCCAGACTCCTTTGCAGATTGGGTTCTGGATAGAAATTAGGTTCTATTGAATAGATGCACTTAGGTGAAATTTAGAATATTAAAATGAGTATGAACTCTGCATTCTTTTTTTGCCTTTTTGTCAGATATATTTGAGGGGCACTTTTCTGCAGCAGAATTCTGGGTCCAGTCATTACGTATAGAGCTGTTGAGAGGCTTTCACTGAGAGCTGGCGTTCAGCTGTGTGTCCAGACTTCCGGTTTGTGGGAATCGCGAGGTAGTTTTGATGCTGATACTTGGGTTGTAGCTGCACTGGTTCACTCTTGAACCCAATAATTCCAGTGACAACCTTCAGATTCCCCTCTTTCCTAATCGCATAAGACATGGAAGTTCTCCACATGGGTTAGATTGTTATTGTTCTTAAGGTTATTCCTGGAGATTTAGAACCTGAGCTTCTGTAACACTTTCCATGACTTTGTAAACACCTAATTCCCTGCATTAACTTTATTTCAGCTTAAAATATCAATGGTGGTTTCTTTTTCCCCTGGCTTGAATAATACAATAGATAAAGGACTGGAAACTTTTTTTTTATCATTGTTATTTATATCTTTTACATTTTGTATTCCCCTTGGGTAACCCACCACCAATTCACCTGTGACCCATCTCTGTGGTCCCTTGTGTCCTTTTCTACTCTATTTTGTGCCCTTATCCTTCCCCTCCCTCCCTGAGTGTCTCTCTCTTATTTGGTTTCCCTATAGTCCTGTTATAAGTAAAACCATTCAATATTTTTCTCTTTCTTTCTGGCTTATTTCACCGAGCATGATCCCTTCTAGTTCCATCCATGTTGCTGCAAATTGCATGTATTTATCTTTTTTGAATGCTGAATAGTATTCCATTGTGTATATGTACCACATAGGACTGGAAACTTAATCCTGGGATAATTATGACCTCAGGGCCCTTATACTCATGTGGATAGACAGAAAACTCCTTAAGTCCCAAAAGAGGACATCACAACTCATTTCTAATAAAGAAGAACTATTACTTTTGAAATACTTAATTCTGCCTAAGAATTCCTGTGTCTGTCTCATTCACATGGGCCATCACTCAACCAGTCATGATCCCTATAATAGGTCTAGTTAACACCTATCACTATTAGCTGAGCCCCAGGAATGGTGTTTTGATTGGAACTACTAGGACAGTCTATTGACACAGGGCAGAGGGCAGACTGAACAGACAGTAAGTAGCTACGTGGTGTACCTGGTGGAGGGGGGTTGGGTCAGAGAGTGGGAAATTTGTTCAGAAAAAGAGGGATATTAAAGACAAATATAGCATTTGCCTCTATAGCCCTTTGCTTCAGGACTAGAAATTGCAGTAATGAATTGCTGTGGTCAGGAACAAAAAGCCGGATCCAAGGCCAGGGTGGTCTGGTCTGGTTTTCTTAGGCTCATGATCCCCACTTCTTCCACACAAGGAGAAGGGAAAAGGGGGGTTGGGAGGAGATGGCCAAAGGAAAATGCATGCTGGTGCTGTCTTATCCATCAAAAACAAGATCGTTAGTGTGATATGGCAACACACCCTCCTTTTCCATTTATTTATTTTTAATATACATATATATTTATTGTTATTTATATCTTTTACATTTTGTATTCCCCTTGGGTAACCCACCACCAATTCACCCGTGATTCTTTTCTACTCCATTTTTAGCGCAGGTCAGTGGTTAATTGGGATACCAGGATCAGGCACCACCCTCAGGGCAAAAAGTATTTTCACTTTGTCAGAAACTTTGCCAAAGCCTCTTTGATGTTCCTGTTCCTCAGACTGAAGATGAACAGCTTCAGCCTAGGGATAACCACCAGGTAGAGCACAGCGGTCCTGCTTTCCCTCTGCAGAGCAAGTGGGACGAGGCAGTAAATATACATCCCTTCCCAGGCTCGTAGAAGAGTAGGACTGTCATGAGATGAGAGTGCGGGTAGAAAAGGCCTTGCACCACCCTCTAGGCGATGAGGTGCCAAACATGGCCCAGGCAATGCGGGCACAGGAGAGGACATCAGTGTGAGGTGGGTGGTGAGGAACAGCAGGCTCAGGACAATGATCACCAACTAGTTCATGCGGGTGTCTGAGCAGGAGAGCTTCAGGAACGCACTAGGGTCTCAATAGAAGTGGGGGATGGCCTGTGGGCACAGAAGCCCACAAGGGTCAGGAACCGTGTGTGCTCCAGGGCAGGGCAGTTGGTCAGCGCCCAGCACAAGCACTCAGAGCTGGGGATGCAAAGCTGTCGTGTAATGGAGGGGCTGGCAGATGGCCACATAGCAGTCATGGGCCATCACAGACAGCAGGCAGTTGTCAAGGCCACCAAACAGGAGGAGGAAGTAGAGCCGTGTGAGGCATCTGGTATAGGAGATGGTCTGACTCTGGGTATAAATGTTGGCCAACGTTTTGGGGATTGAAGCAGAAGAAAAACAAGCGTCTGCTAGTGGTAAGTTGGCCAGAGAAAAGTACAAGGGAGTGTGGAGGTGTGGGTCAGAACTGATGGCCAGGATGATGATCAGGTTCCCCATCAAGGTAGCCAGGTACATCCCCAGGAAGATGCCAAGTAAGAGAGGCTGCTCCTCCAGCCACTCAGAGAGTTCTAGGAGGAGGAAGTCTGAAACAGCAGTTTGGTTCACTGCTTGGTTTTTCCATCCCTGGTAGTTCTTGTTACCTGTGCAGATAAAATGATTCCATGTATTAGTATTTAATTATTAAGTCAGTTTACAAATATGTATCTGTGTATCTAGAAATGTGTCAGGTGGGAGTGGAGAATAAATGAATCTGTCAATGAGAATCTCTGTCTTCTTGGGAATGTATGAAAATACCGGTGGATGGGGCATTTAGAGACAATCAAGCTAATATCCATTCAAATACAAATATGCCTCTCATGCTATCATGGCGCCCTAGGAGAGACATCAGTTTGACCAGAGAAGTCAGTGTAGGTTGAGAACTGGGGTTTGAGGTTTTGCCTGTGTTCTGCTTTCATTGTTTTAGAGAGATTGCCTTATGGTGGTCCAGTGGATTTCTGAATTCGACCTATTTCACTTTGTGTACTGTGCAAGGTTTTGCTGATGCAAGGTGAATAAGTCCTTGAGGTATAATGCAAGGTGTGATGACTATAGCTTACTGTATTATATTCTCATATTTGCTAAGAGGGTAGATTTTTTAAAATCACTTTTTATTAATTTGTCATTTTTTACATAATGTACTTTGGGGAGTATAATTTCACACCTTTACATGTGCACAAGCTTCCCTCACCAAGAGGGTAGATCTTAAATTATCTTCTCAACACACACACACACACACACACACACACACACACGCATGCACGCACGCATACACACACACAAACACACACATAATAGCATCTATATGAAAGGACTGGATTTATTAATTAGCTCAGTTGTGATCATTTCACAATGTATATGTATTAAAACATCAAGCTGTACACTTTAAGTATATAAAGTTTAGTATATGTCAATTCTATCACACTTAAAGCTGTAATAAAAAAGAACTAATAATTTCCCAGGATATAAGAGGAGATGTATAATTCTACTAGTTATAATATTCCAATCAAAAGATGAGCAGTAATAGATAGTATCAATTCATAATTCAAAATTTATACTAGAGAACTGCAATGGATATAGAGAATAACAGAATTCAATTTAGGTTATCAATTATTTGCTGAGCATTTAGTCCATGCTGAGTTCAAGATTAGGGGTATAGCATGTAGGGAGCTGTGACTACATCTGTCTGCAGTAAGGAAGAGCAAATGTCATTGAGAGGAGACTACTGCCCTGTTGAAGAGTTTCTCCAGGGCCCCCTTCATGTCTCTGTTCCTCAGGCTGTAAATGAAGGGGTTCAGCAATGGGGTGACCACAGTGTACATCACAGAGACAATGACATCCTTGTAATTGGAGGTGCTGGGTGAGGGAAAGAAATACAGCCCCATAATCGCTCCGTAGTACAGAGACACCACAGCCAGGTGGGAGCCACATGTGGACAAGGCTTTGCAGATCCCCTTGGTGGATGGAACCTTCAGGATGGTGGCCCCGATGCGGCCATAAGACACCAAGATGCACAGTAGTGGGAGAGTGATGACTGCCACTCCCACTGTGAAGATGACCAGCTCATTGAGGGATATGTCTGAGCAGGAGAGCTTGAGCAGGGCGCCAAGGTCACAAAAGAAATGGGGGATGGTGTTGTCAGCACAGAAGCTTAGCTGGGCCAGGAGGAGGGTGTGGGAAAGAGCACTGGCACAGGACAGGATCCAGGACGCAGCTACGAGTGAGGCGCACAGCCCCTCGCTCATGATGGTTGTGTAGTGCAGGGGGTGACAGATGGCCACGTAGCGATCGTATGCCATTGAGGTGAGGAGGAAGCTGTCCAAATCAGTAAAAAATATGAAAAAGTACATCTGGGATACGCACCCTGCATAGGGGATGGACTGATCCCGAGTGTTCATGCTCATCAGCATCTTGGGGACAGTGACAGATGAGAAGGAGACGTCACTGAGGGCCAAGTGGCTGAGGAAGAAGTACATGGGGGTGTGGAGGCGCGAGTCCAGCCTGATGAGCAGGATGATGAGCAGGTTCCCCAGCACCGTGGTCAGGTACATGCCCAGGAACAGGGCGAAGAACAGGCCCCGCTGCTCTGGGCGCATGGGGAGCCCCAGGAGGACGAACTCGGAGACTCTGCTCTGGTTCTCCCACCTCATGCTACTCATTCCTCTGTTGGGGTTGAAAGAATAGTTGAGAATTAAGGGCTCAGAGATAACCATCTTCATCAGTCATATGAAAACACTGTATTTTATTTCAGAGAATGGGAAATTACCTGTTTCTTATGTATTGATACATAGGGAATTAGAAAAATTGTTGATGAGGGCGTGTGAGAGCTGGGTTTTCTTTGGTAATAGACAGTAGGCGTCCCAGATCTGTGACACTTAGGACAGAAAATGACCCTTAGCATGTTGTCACCCCTGTAATGCTCTGCTGTGAGCGTTCCAGGTCATGCACCATGGTACAGCAACCTTCAGAAGATTTGACTTCAAAAACCACTGTTAGATTTCAGACAGGCAGCTAAAAGAATTTGCCTCCCTCAATCTCTCAGGAAGCTTTTAAATAAAATAATGCAAAGAGTATTGTCATACTTAAAGAAAATTCATCAAAGCCCATCCATTTTGATTTGTTTCATTTCGCTAAAGGATCCCTAAGAAATTCTTGGATTATGTTAACCCATTTTTCTTGCTGCAGCCAAAGAGAATAAAAAAAGTTGTATATCTTTTCCAAAATCCTAAATGACTTCCCCTTTTAAAAATAATTCATAGAATTCCCACTGATCTTAAGATGAAGTGTAACATCCTTCGTATGACTTCGAGCCCCTGAGAAATTGGTGTCCCTCCTACCTTTCCAGACTGTCCTTCACCCACCCCTCTCACCTTGCTGACATCTCTGTCCCAGCATCCCTGGAGCAGCCCAATTCCATTTCATGTCACTTAGACGCCTTCCCCTTGGTGGTTGTGGGCTTCCTGGCATCTGATACATTGAGCAGCAAAAGCAAAGACCAGTGTGACTCTCAGCAAGTATTTTATACAAATTTACTTGTAATTTATTTTCTACTGTCCAAACATAGAAGGTTAAGTGACTATGCAGCACCATCTTAAATATATACAAAGTATATCTTTTATTTATATTTCTTTTTCTCTCATACAACATAACAATTACTCCCATCACAAAAATTAAGGGCTATTACTGAAAGATGCCAAGAGAAGTGAGATTTTTTTTTTTGGTGTTATAGATTTTATTTTTTTTAATATATATTTTTATTGTTATTTATGTCTTTTACATTTTGCATTCCCCTTGGGTAGCCCACCACCAATTCACCCGTGATCCAT
>PVIJ01012265.1:0-50582 GCA_004024925.1 Scalopus aquaticus | reverse complement strand
CCTAAAAACTCCATAGAAAAACTACTCAAAATAATAGACCAGTTCAGTACAGTAGCAGGATACAAAATCAAGGCACAAAAATCAGTAGCCTTCCTATATGCAAACACCCAATCTGAAGAAGAAGAAATTAAGAAATCCATCCCCTTCAAAATCGAAACCAAAAGATTCAAATATCTAGGAATAAATCTAACAAAAGACAGAAAGGACTTATACAAAGAAAACTACAAAACTCTGTTGAAAGAAATAGAAGAAGACACAAGAAGATGGAAAGGCATCCCCTGCTCATGGATTGGAAGGATTAACATTATCAAAATGGCAATCCTACCAAAAGCAATTTACAGATTCTTTGCTATTCCAATAAAAATCTCAATGACATTCTTCAAAGAAATAGATCGACTACTGATGAAATTCATATGGAACCACAAAAAACCTCGCATAGCTAAAGCCCTCCTAACTAAAAAGAAAGAAAATGGAGGAATTTCACTCCCTGATTTCAAATTATACTACAGAGCCATAATAATTAAAACAGCATGGTGCTGGAACAAAAACAGACAGAAAGACCAATGGAACTGAATAGAATACCCAGAATTAAAGCCACATATATATGAACAACTAATCTTTGACAAAGGAGCAAAGAAAATGCAGTGGAACAAGGACAGTCTATTCAATAAATGGTGCTGGGAAAACTGGAACGCCACATGCAAAAAAATGAAGCTAGACTACTACCTCACACCCTGCACAAAAGTCAACTCAAAATGGATAAAAGACCTGGATGTAAGACCTGAAACCATAAAATCTATAGAAGAAAATATAGGCAAAAAGTGGGCTTCTTGAGGGACCAGGCAGGGTTTACCCTGAGTAGGTACTTGTGTATCATCAATGAAGTGGGTGCCTCTGATACTGGGAAAATGGGGCTTTAAAGTTGCCAAAGGCAGTGCCCCAGTTGCTTACCAGTCACTATATTGGTTCTGCACCCGTGTGCACAATTGCAAGAGTACTCAGGCTTAGGGGACAATAACAATGGGACTTATTTAACAAACAGGGAAAAACAAAGAATTACTGAAGTCAACATATGGCCGTTTACCTTACTTAAAACAATGTCCAGTCCTTTAAGTCCCAGAAAAGTAACAAAGATGGCATGTTCCCGCCACTGCTGATGTGGAGCTCTTCTTCCAAACAATAGGCCACGATTCCAAAATGACGTCTTCATTCTTCTGCAGACGTGCAACTATCAGACTGTAGGCCAGGTGCCAACTCACGAGGACGACACAAAACACAACTGGAGATGCTCCCGAAATTGCCGTGGTGCCCCAGCATAGCTCCAGGCCAACAACACTGCAAACAATTACAGTGGCCAGACTGCCCAATAGATTGCAGTCATGCATTTTAGGAAGGCGCCCGCTAAGGGCCTCTGCCTTCTTCCTTCAGCTGCAGTAAAGACAAAACTGGGAGCAGTTTTTGTCACTCGGCTACTTGCAAAGCTTCCAAAGTCGCTGGCCCCAAAGTCACTAAAGATTCAAAAACATTTCTTCTTTTCCTACATTATGGTGACTGCTTCTTCTATTCCTTCAGCATGGTGACTGCCTCTTTCATTCCTACATCATGGTGACTGAATCTCTTTCTCCTTCAGTCTCCTCTTATTTTTCATCAGAAACTCCTGCCCAAATGCAAACTTAGCAGTTTACCTGGGGCTATTCATTCTTAACAGCAAACCCCTCCAGAGGGCACCACCCCTACTGGACTTTGGACTCAGCCCAGTTACACCTCTACTGGGCAGAAATGTGTACCCCTTACTTTGATTGTACCGCCTCATGGCCCTGTCAGTGTGTAAAGTTAACTTTACCATGCACCTATATTTGAGAAACTTCAGTATTTTGCCTATGTCTGTTTTTATCCATCATTCGCTGTCTCTCTGTGACCACTGTACCCTGTTCCACACTCAGTTCACACAACTCAACTCATGCCTAGGAGAGCATGCAAAACCAGAGAGAGGCATCAAGAATGCAAATGTTTGGAAGGATTGGTCTCTATCTTTCTTTCTCCACAAAAACAAACAAACAAACAGTGGTTTCGAGGACCTAGGGACTGTAGCTAGACAGTGAGCTTTTAAAGTTAAGATGCATGTCTTATTCATCTTTTCCTCCTAATGTCTAAGAAAAACTGTGTTAGAACCTTAGGAACCAAGTCAACAACATCTCTTGTTTTCCTTCTCAAGAGATGGTCAAAGGAGTCAGACAGCTAGAAAGCAACAGACCGCTGCCAGCGCATACATTGTCTGTGTTCACATTAAAATTAGGCACCATCCTTTTCTTCCTTTTTGTATATGAGTTAGAAGAAAATACCCATTCCTGGAAGAAGATTTTAAAGAGGGACTGCTCTCTCTCTCTTTTTTTTTTTTAGATGTATATATTTTTATTGTTATTTATATCTTCCACATTTTGTATTCCCTTTGGTTAACCCACCACCAATTCACCCATGATCCATCTCTGTGGTCCCTTGTGTTCTTTTCTACTCCATTTTGTGCCCTTACCCTCCCGACCTTCCCCCCCCCTCCACCCGTTGAGTGTCTTTCTCTCCTATTTGGTTTCCTTATAGTCCTGTTATAAGCGAAACCATTCGATATTTTTCTTTCTTTCTGGCTTATTTCACTGAGTATGATCCCTTCTAATTCCATCCATGTTGCTGCAAATTGCATGTGTTTATCTTCTTTGAATGCTGAATAGTATTCCATTGCGTATATGTACCACATCTTCTTGATCCAATCATCTATTTTTGGACATCTGGGTTGCTTCCATACCTTTGCTATTGTGAACAGTGCCACCATGAACATACGGGTGCATGTATCCTTTTGAATTAATGTTTTTGTGTCCTTTGGGTAGATTCCCAAAAGTGGTATTGCTGGGTCGTATGGAAATTCCATTTTTAGCAGTTTGAGGAACCGCCATACAGCTTTCCATAATGGTTGGACCAGTTTGAATTCCCACCAGCAGTGTAGAAGAGTTCCTTTTTCTCCACATCCTTTCCAGCATTTGTTGTTACCTGTATTTTTAATGTGTGCCATCCTCACAGGTATGAGGTGGTATCTCATTGTGGTTTTGATTTGCATTTCCTTGATTATAAGTGATGTTGAACATTTTTTCATGTATCTGTTGGCCATTTGCTTTTCTTCTTTGGAGAAGTGCCTTTTGAGCTCTTCTGCCCATTTTTTGACTGGATTATTGGCTTCGTTTTTGTTGAGTGTGTGAGTTCCTTGTAAATTTTTGTTATCAGTCCTTTATCAGATGTATTGTGTGCAAGATCTTTTCCCAGTTGGTAGGGTGTCTGTTAGTTTTGGTTAATGTCTCTTTTGCTGTCCAGAAGCTTTTTATTTTGATGTAATCCCATCTATTTATCTTGAAAGAGGGACTATCTCTTGAGGGTCAAGTTAGAAAAAAGATTCTGGGAGCTGGCTCGGTGTGCAGAGCTGGGTTGGATTGGAGTTCCTGCTGTACCCAGGCCAATGCCTTTGTGCAGGTGACTGGAGATGAGAGCGAGGCTTTCTTTTCTTTTTTTTTAACAACACAAGTTGAATTAGAGTTCATGTTGCATAGATATGCCACCACAATGAAATTTCTAGTAACCTTTCATTAATTGAATTTACCCTTCAAAGTAGGATTTTATTTCAGATTCACCGTGTTTGGCTAGATTATGGCCCATGACACCTATCACATCGAGAGTGAACCAGGATGTATCCTCCCTAGAGAGGAAAAGCTGGGAGCCATAAGATCCTCTGCCAAGTCCACTCAGTTCATTACCCCAAAGTCCATGCTAATACACTTCTTTCCCTTGGGAGCAGTATGTGAGGAGATGGGGTGGGAAGTCAGGGGCATTATTGCTGTAGAAGATTTCACTTACAGAATCATGAGACCAGGAGAAAGGAGGTCTCAACACAAGTACTCAGTGTTTCCTGAATGAGGGGTTACATTTTTAGAAGAGGTAATTATGCTGTTAATTGTATAAATGCAGATAGGAAAGAACAATAGAATAATCAGTAGGCGAGTTAGGGGTGTTGAATGTTTTGTGACTTGAAAATATGTTGGGAGTATGTAAACTGTACTGAACTTATTATTTGGAGGATTTTGTTAAAGCTTGACATTGGAGGTAGGTGGAATGGCCACTGATCGAGGACCAGAGAAGAAGGCGTTTAAAGGTGATAATTGTTCAAAGGGTGAGATGGAAAGCACTCAAAATGTGCTGATTTTCTTGGAGAAAGGTTAATCTGCTCATCTAGAAAACTATTCAAATTTGACTAGATGGAGAGTAGATAGGGAATTCCAGCAATGTTTTCTAAACTTAGATATTTTTGAACAGATTATTCTCTAATGGCTTTAATGATAGTTAACTTTAATACCTTTTATGGACAAAAAAGAGATAAGTCTATGAATTATCAAGTGACTGCTTCAGCAGGAGAAGCCTTTACTTTCACAAGTCAGGCTGTTGCACAAAAGAGTGATGGAAGAAGTGAGAAGTGTATTTTCATGCCTTTTGAGGGGATTTTGTATGTATATGTTATTTATTTTGCTCTAATTATATTAATTAAATTATTTCATCGTCATGAATTAACTCATACCCATTTAATCAAGAATTCTGAGGTCCTGAAACAACTGAAATTAAGTGGGTTTTGATGGTTTGTGGAGGAAATATCAGAGGTTGCGTTGGTAGGGGTGACAGTGTGGTAAAGAGGGTAGCCAGGAGGTAAAATGAGAACAGTGCTTAACCTGGAAAAATTTGGGTCTATCTTGGTTACTTATTGGTGAATAAGCAGCTACTCCAAGATTGAATGGTTTAAAATAATTTATTACTTAGCTCATGGCTGAGGCACAGTATCAGCGTGGTGATATTGGCTGGACAGTTTCCTTAGAATTCTGTGGTCACCTTCTGGGTAAGCTAATGGTTCAGCTGTGTGCTGGCTTGTTCCAGCAGGCCTCTCTCACGTGTCTGGTAGTTGGCTAACCATTGGTTCAGATATCTTGGTTCTCCCCAGGTGACCTATTATTCTCTAGCAGGTTATAACAGGCTTGTACAGTGCTAGGTGAGGTTTCCAGGTATAGCCAGGGAACAAACACAAGCACTTTCCAGCCTCTGCTGTATATCATATTTGATAATGTCCCACTTGGCATGTCACATAGCCATGCTTAATTCAAAGGGTGGAGATAAGGAATCTCTGTCCTCGTGGGAGGATCTATAATGGCAAAGAAAGTGGAAAGATTTAATGGCACCTTTGCCATTTACTACTTTCAGGCTGAAATGAAGCTTTCAGATTGGAGAGGAAGAAAGAGAGGATAATGGAGAGGGGAAAAGTGGGCAGTAATGCTAATCTTTGTGATAATCACAGTTTTTCCTGCGATCATCCCAAACTTGGGCTATTGTATAGTAAAAAGAAATTGGGCAGTTTCAAAAGCTAAAGTTAAAGCCAGATTTAAAAAAAAAAAAGATTTATTTTTTTATGCATACAAGAACTGGGGTGTAGGCCAGAGGTATGAGGGGGTGAGAGGATTCACCAGAGACTGAGTGGGGAGTAGAACAGGCAGACTGACTGAAATATACTGCTGAGGGGAGCAGTGGGCAAGACAGGCGAGGTCTGCTGCACCAGTGGGTTAGCTCCCTGGTAGGGATCGAATGTATGCTGCAGACTTAACCCCTTGTGCCACCAGGGAGGCCCTTAAAGCCAGATATTATTGGGAAAGAAAGAAAAAATTAATAGAGGAAAAGAGGATGGGGAATTAGAAAACATGTTTTACAAAAATATTTGAAATGTTTCACAGGACTTAGTCTTAGATATTATTTCGACTTGTCCTGTAATCTAGATATATTAACACCCCCCCTTTATCTGGATGGGAAAACTGTGTTAGGGGTATTATCCAACTCATAAAATTGTATACAGGAGCTTGAGAAGACCAGGAATCATACTTAGTAAGCTGAAACTAGTCGTTGATGCTAAGGTGTTAAATCCCTTGTTGTTGTGGAAAACTGGAGACAGTAGATGTTGTACAATAGGTTCTTTTTCATCAGCTGTGTCAAGAGAATAAAAGGATATGTATGTGACCAATATTACTGCTCTGTGTATGCTGGAGGCTTAATGAGACCATTAGTGATCTGAGCAGAGTGTCATTTAAGAAGTGGGAGTACGTGGGGAAATGGTGGAGGGAGCTGCTTTCCCTTCAGTGAGCTCATCTATCCAGGGACTGAATTAACACTTCAAGTGGAACCAAAGGAAGAACTTGGCTCATTCTCTTTTCACCTGAGCCTTTCCTTCTCTAGTTAACTTCTGATCCCAAGGCCTCTAAGTCCCATTTTTCTTTCAGTAAAATGAAAATAATCATACCTGTCTCTTGAGCAATTGACCTTAAAATCAAAACTTAGACTTTACATCACCCAGAACTCAACACATCTACCTCTCTTGTCATTTGTCTTTGTTCATTTAAATTAAGACTTAAATTAAGATTTTTAAATTAAGACTTATTTTTCTAAAGAAAAGTTTCAGGGTCACAGGATAGTTGAGGGGGAGGTACAGTGTATTCCCATATGCTCACACATGCATAGCCTCCCCTGTTGCTCCCTACCAGAGTGGTACATTTGTTTAATTTTTTTTAAAGTTTTATTTTGAAATCATTTCAAGCTTATGGAAATATGGATAGAATATCAAGGCCCCCAAATACCCTTTATTCAGAGTTAACATTTTTTAATGCTTTGCCATATTTGCTTTATCATAGTCTCTTATCTCATGCACACATAGTTTTATGAACCATTTGAGAGTAGACTGCAATATTATTCCCTCTGACTTTTTAGTGCTTTGTGTATTTCCTAGGAAAAATTGACAGTCTCTTGCAGTATTATAGCACAGTTGTCAAATTCAGGAAATTTAACATTGAATAATGCCGTCTACAGTCCATAATCCAATTTGCCAATTGTCCTAATCATGTCTTTTCCCCCTTCAGTAGAGGATCCAGTTTAGGATTGTGTATTGCAATTGGTTCATTTTTTCTCTTTAGTATCCAAATCTAGAGGATTTCCTCCACTTTTTTGGATGACATCGATTTTTCAAAGAGTATATATAGTTATTTTACAAAATGTTCATCACTTTGCTTTGGGTTTTTCTGATGTTTCCTGATGATCAGATGCATTCCTAGCTGCATGCATCGGCTGTGTGTCCTCAGGGTATCCATCTGGTGCCCCCTTACTGGAGATGTTAATTTGCTCACCCAAATCAAGGTCTGATTTCTCTACTGTGTAGTTGCTATTTTCTTCTAAGCCATTAAATAATATATGGAGAAACATTGGGATTATGTACATATCACACTCTTCATCAAAAATTTCCCCATGACTTTTATAAACACTGATAATTCTTGTCTGTATAAATCTTTATTATGAGTTACAGTTTTCTTTGCCTTCCTCATTCCATAATTATAGGAACGTGGCTTCCAACAATAGCTTCATATTATGAATGTTCTCAATCTTACAATAACTCAAAATAGTTTCAGAATAAGCACATCAATATCATGAAGAAAACCAAACCTACAAGAAAAAGTTCAAATTTGCTTGCAGTTCTTTTATTCCTTTGATTGTGGCTATAATGTCAAAATGTTGTGCTCAAAACTTATTTAGATTGATTTCCTTTTTCTCCCTTCTGTGTGATTGTTACCCTCCTATATCTCCCAATATAGTTGTAGGGTAAATGAAGTTGATCAGGTTTTTTTTACACCATTGGTCTCTGTGGCTATAACTTGTGGCCTTGATCTTCTTAACATAGAAGGCACATGGGTGTGGGGATGGGTGCCTGATTATGGACACCTGAGCATGGGTGTGTGCACATGTGCAAGTGAAATGTGCACAGCTGTGCCTAGGAGGTAGGGGATATAGGACAGAGTCACCCTGGGAAAGGGAGCTCAAGTTGCTGTCTGCCTGATGGCTTGTTTCCCTGCTTACCATTAAACCTTGTGAAAATGATGCGAGGGGATCCAAAATTCTCCTACCAATCGCTAGAACCAAAGGTGAACCTACCCAGCCTGGGATGGCTGCAAAACAATGGTCATTCATTTAAAATAGAGAGATGTACACTTATAATCAGGGAAATGCAAATCAAAACCACAATGAGATACCACATCACGCCAGTGAGAATGGTGCACATTAAAAATACAGGCAACAACAAATGGTGGCGGGGATGTGGAGAAAAAGGAACTCTCCTACACTGTTGGTGGGAATGCAAACTGGTCCAACCATTATGGAAAGCCATGTGGTGTTTCCTTAAACTGCTAATAATGGAGCTTCCATATGACCCAGCAATACCACTTTTGGGAATATACCCAAAGGACACAAAAACATTAATTTGAAAGGATACATGCACCCTTATGTTTATAGCAGCATTGTTCACAATAGCTAAGACATGGAAACAAACCAAATGCCTAAAAATAGATAACTGGATCAAGAAGATGTGGTACATATACACAATGGAATACTATTCAGCAATCAAAAAAGATAAACACATGCAATTCACAGCAACATGTATGGAGCTAGAAGGGCTCATGCTCAGCGAAATAAGCCAAAAGAAAAAAGAAAATTATCAAATGGTTTCACTTATAACAGGAATATAGGGGAACCAAATAAAAGAGAGACATTCAGTGAGAGGGGGAGGATAGGGGCTCAGAATGGGGGAGAGGGGAACAAAGGGGACTGTGGTGACAGTTCACAGGTGATTTGGTGGTGGGAAATCATTATTACATACACAATAATGTAAAAGACATAAATAATAACAATAAAAAATTAATAATAAAAAAAGTTATATACCACCCAAAATAAATAAAAATAGAGTGATGTAAATTTCTGCTTGTAGTCAACTAGGGGAGTCGGACATTGATCAAAAAGTCATTAAGTAATAATTATACTTTAAATTTCTTAAACATGTAAAATTATAATGCAACTGTGCTCCAAAGAATGTGAATAAGAAAGTGTGAAAAGAGGAAATATGATCAGGGAAGGCATCTCCAATAAGAAAACACTCATGATGGTATCCAGTGGAAGCTAAGAGTTAACTAGAAAAGGAATAAATGAAGAGAAGGAAAAGTGCTATAACCGTAATCTGATGGTTCCTGGTAAGGGAATCGAACCTCCTGAAGACTTCCATTTTAATAATTTGCACCAATAACAATACATACTTTGTCAACAGTTCTGCATTGTTTATTTTCCTCATCTACAAAAGGATATTAGTTCAAGCACCTATATGACCATGTTGCTCTAAGTCATACCAAAAATGTGGATTGGTTTCACTGCAGACTCATCTCCAGTAGCAATAGTCTGTTTGCTGTTTCTGTGCGATGTCTTTCTATAGCTGCTACTCAAAAGCTATTTCAAGTTTGGCCTATTTTCTTTGAGTAATCTGACCTATTACCACCTTCTGTGAGTTTTCTCATAACACAGCAAATGGAAACTATAGTGTGTAAATACCCTAAATAGTAATTGTCCCATATGCTATTAAGTTTGGTGTTGTTTGTCCTGCCCTCCACTCCCAGCCTTTACTCATATCTGTACTTTTCTTATACTCTATTACCCCACTGTCTGTGGAAAAGCTGTATTAAAAAAAAAATTCTGATATAATCCTCTAGTGGGAGTTTCGATGCTGACAGATACAGGGAGTCCATATTGCAAATGCCCTCTATAGCACAGGTTGACAAAGTCAAAGGATTGCATATAACACTGGTCAACAAATTTTTACAAATGTCATGTTACTGAAATAAAATTAGTCATTTCTTATCAATTTGTATGAGCTCAACACAAATATGACAGTCAAATTCTAATTTTGGCTCTATTTTTTTTTTTTTGTAATCTGCAATAAATGGATGTTTACATCATGAAATGCATGCCAATAGTAATAGGCCTATGGTTAATACCTGTAAAAAAATCAACTCCTAGACAACTTCTTAGATTTCTTCCCTTATCTCTTGTACAGCTGTTCAGGAGCATCTCTGGGGAGTGTCCAGCAGTAGTCAGCCAGCATTGTAATGGACCATTTTCCCTGGTATCTTTGTTCCATTGATGCGATATCTTGATGAAAACGTTCGCCATGTTCATCACCAACCATACCACAGTTTTCAGGGAAGAAATCCAGATGGGAATGAAGGAAGTGGATCTTTAGACACATATTGCGGCCAAGGGTCTGATACTGCATCAGCATGTCATCTACTAGTTCCTTATAGTTTTCTGTCCTAACATTCCCAAGAAAGTTTGTAGACACTAGGTGAAAAGCATTCCATGTTTGTTTCACATCACCCTACGGCAAGTTGTTGAATTGGTCATCTTTGAAGAGCTCTCGAATCTGAGGACCCACAAAAACTCCCTCTTTAATCTTTGCTTCACTGAGTTGAGGAAATTTTTCATGCAGGTATCGGAAAGCTGGCAAGGTCCGGTCCATGGCTTTCACGAAATTCTTCATCAAACCTAGTTTGATGTGAAGGGGTGGTAGCAGGATTTTGTGAGTCTTGACCAGATCTGGTGCTGGATATTTTTCCAGCACTCCCACTGCTACATTTTGTCTGGGAGTCCATTCCTTCTGCAAGTAGTGCAATTCGCTTGCTCGGCTATCCCACTCACATAAGAAAGACATGTATTTTGTATATCCCTGCTGCAGTCCCATTAAAAGGGCAACTAGCTTCAAATCACCACAGACGTGCCAGCTGTACTTGTTATACTCAATGGAATTCAGTAGCTGCTTTAAGTTATCATATGTCTCTTTCATGTGGACAGCATGCGCTGCTGGAATAGATGGAAGATGGTTTCCATTGTGCAAAAGCACTGCCTTAAAACTCAGTTTTGAAGAATCTAGAAATAGTCTCCATTCTTGTGGGTCATGAGTGATTTCTAAGGCATTCATGATTTTTTATTGTACATTCTCATGGTCTCTTTCTTACTGTTTTAATGTTGAGTTACCCAGCTGTGTGGGGTTTAGAGAGTCCATAAACGGCACTACTTTCTTCCTCTCCTTAGTTTAAAATCAACTGAGGAATAAAACACAGAGATAAAAATAAAGACATAACTTTATCACTGACAAAACTAACTGTAAAACATGTGACTTTGAGTGAGCATTTACAATAGACTAAGAAATACTTAGTCATAGAATTAAACTTCTGTTGGGGGTGAAGGGACTGAATGCCCTGCAGAGGATGATAGTTAAAGAGAGAGGAAGGGGTACATGATCACTTCTTCCCTACAACTCCCTGTGTGGGATGCAACAGGTGGAGAAATAGGCCAAGAACACTGTTCTCATAGAATTCCTCCACACACTAACGTGAGGCCAGTCTTATTCCAGTGTTTCATCATTGATCTGCTTCTATTTTCATTCTTTCTAGCAGTGCTATTTATACATGTGTCATTTTAGCTACCTATGTATATTTTCTTTTACTCAAGCACAGACTTTTCTCCAAAACTCTAGACCAATAATTTCGAGACTGTTGGATATCTCTTCTAGATGTTGAACAGAGTTCATAAACTTAATGTATCCCAAATTAAAACTATCATTTATTTGTTCATTCAGTCAACAAGGAATATCCAAGACATTTTCAACTCTGATTTTTTAATTCTACTCCTTATATAAGGACTATCTTATGACCAAATTACTCAAATCCCAAACCAGAAAATTCTCCAGGGCTTCCTCTTTTGTTTCCTAACATTCAATCTGTTACCCAGTCTCATTCATTCATCCTTGTCAAGCTCTCTTAACTGACTTCTTTTATTCCACATAACCACTTATTAGGCTCTTGACATCTCTTAGATATCTGCAAAAGGTTCTTAAATATTCTATGTCTTGCACCCTGTCCATCTCCTTTGAATTTATTCTGTAGAGTACACAGGAGATTGGTGCACTATATTCTGCATTATGAGAAAGAGTATGGGCTTTTGCTGAACCAGCCCTGCCACTTAGTTATATGTCCACAAGTGACTTAATTTTCTCTAGTTTTAGAGTTTGGGTTTTAATTTTTAAAATGAAGATCATACCAACCTTGTCTGGATGTAAAAAATGTCCTAAAGCCCTACCGCCTGGTCTAGTACCAGACAACTAAAGGCTAACATTAAATTATGGATCAGGTGTTGTGCTGACTCATGTGCACTACCTCACTTATTTGTGTGTGTGTGTGTGTGTGTGTTATTATTCCCACTTTCCAGATGATGTAATGAGGCACAACTTGCAGTCACAAAGCAGGTAAAATGGCAAGAAGTTCAAACCCAGTTAGTTGGCCTCCAAAACACTCTCTTAACCACACTGCCATTGCCATTAGGAGAGTGTGGCAGAGAGAAAACATAATGAAACTTAGCCTTGGTTCTTGGCTGCTATATAAAACTGGGCAAGTTTCTTAAAGCTTTTGAGAATCAGTTATCTAACCTATAAATGATAATATAATAACTACTTGAAACATGGTTGTAGTGCCAGCAAGGCACAGGGCAGATTCTCTATCGATTCAGGAGACAGGTAAAGGCGAGTCCTGGAGCCCTCCATGACATTTTCAGGTTTTTAATGATCTTTCTGCACCATTTGTCACGAAGCAACCAGGTGCAAGGCAGTCAGGAGGGCTGGGGGGCCAGGCCTGGGAAGTAGCCTCCTGGCCCCCCCAGCAAATCTTTACTCTCTCTGGGCTCTCTGGCTTTCTCTTGTGGTCTCTCCACTGCTCTCTGCCACACACCGACCTCTGTGATGATGCTCTTATAAGCTCAGCCTCCAGCCTCAGGTGTGTCCACTTATGCAAGCCCACACCATGCTCTAGGTGTCCACCAACAGGCATGAGTACCCCGGGCCTCCGCTCCTAAGAGCCCCTTGCATTCAAGGCTGCAGGTAATAGCCACAGAGGCCAAAGGAGCAAAAGCATGAGCTGTTGTGTTGGCAACGCTGCACTGATACATGGGAGTCGTGGAACAGCTACACAATGCAGGATGTTGCTCGAGAGCAAGATTTTGGCCTTTTTATTGACAGAGAAGGATGAGTCAAGCTGAACATTGGATTTTGGCTTTAGGGAGGGTGAGTCCAATGATATACACCCAACTCCCACCCATGGCTCCAATCTCATTAACAAGGTGTTCCACTGATCAGTCCTGGGGCAAAGCACATCTGTCACTGGCCCCTTGTGCAGTCCTGATCATACCTCAGGATGTATACCTATTGCTCCAGGGTGATCAAGTGTCCTGATCTTTAACTGGAGAAGAGCCTTGTAGGCTACACCCACGCTGAGCAATATTCATTTACCCTACAACTTCCTTCCCTCATTATTCTTACCCCACCAACTCATGCTTCATTTCTATAGTCAGCGTTCAAAAGTTAATTTTCCTTTTAGCAGTTTATTTTTTTAAATTACTTTTCATTTTCACATAGAAGAACTGGGGTGTACGCCAGAGGTGTGAGGGGTGAGAGGACTCACCAGAGACAGAATGGGGAGCAGAACAGACAGATCTACTGAAATACACTGCTAAGGGGAGCAGCGGGTGAGACAGGTCTGCTGCACCCTATGTAGGTTAGCTCTCTGGCTGGGGTTTGAACTTAGGCCTTACTGGTGATAGACTGGCTGAGACTTAACTGCTAGGCCACCAGGGAGGCCCCATTTTAACAATTATAATGAAAGTGGTATTTAGAACTACTTTATTTCTGCATCTTAATTGTTTTTCCTTGTATTTGTCCTCCCTTTCCTGCTTGATGAGGTTTGGTTTTGTGTTCTAGGATCTTCTTGCAGTCTTGGTCCAATGCCATTTCAGAGATAACCACCTGGCTGTGGTGAATACCCACTTGATTGGATGTGCTATTCCCTTCTCCCACTGCACTCATTCACTCTAAATGACGTTTTTCTTCCTATAAACCAGGACTATATTGCCAAGTTTCTGCCCTTTATTTGTCCGTGAACAACTTGAATTTCATTATCCTTCTGAATGGGCTGGGATCAGATACTATATTTCTGTCTCAGCTCTTGGGAAAGAAGAGAAGACATGATCTTCCTATGAATTTGGGGAGGTGCACTGAAAAGCCTTTTACCATTCTTGCTCTGGTTAGAAGTCACAAGGGATTGAACTTCATTTTGGCCACTGGCATTTCAGCGATGGCACTGAAGTGAAGAGCAAGCATTAGTTACGCTTGTCTTTATCTGACCCTAAGTTTGGTTTCTCAATATTCTACATATTAATGACACCATCTGGTATTTGTCCTTATCCTTTGGATTTATTTCACTTAGCATTGTCCCTTCCAGCTTCATACATATTACTGCAAATGGCATTTAAATCTCATTTTCCAATTCACATTTTTCTCACTAGATTGTGAATTATCAGAGGAGCAAAGATTGTGTATTTCATTTCAGTATTCCAAGACTTGGCACAGTGTAGGCACTCAGTGAATGCTGGATATGTGAAGATTAAATGCAATAATTGGAGGCAGAGAACCTGGCTGTTGGCAGTTGTTTAATAACAAATATTTTTTGTTATTTTTCAATTTTCCAATTTTTGACAATTTCTGTATAACATTTATTATATATTCTATTTTAACAATATTTATTTGATTATTTATGCTTTTAGGGTGACATTATGGCTCAGCATTCTTTGTGTGATGCTTTGTTTTTTGTCCACTTTTCTCAATTTCGGCAATGTGTCTAGCGATGTCTCTGTAACAGTTTAGACAATATCTTATTTATCAATTGAAGTGACTGTAAAGTAATTCTGCAAACTGCTTATTAACCTCAGTCCAGACACAGTGAAAGTCTCCAGTTGTTTGGATTTTTAATAAAGCGTGCTCATTTTGTTGTTCACTGACATAAAATACAGGCATTTCCATTAAGTACAATAAAGCTGAAGAGATTCAGCAAGCATTATGCAAAAATGACACACAAAAATAAACATGACAAGCAATACAAAGAGGGTTGGAGATCCTTTTAGAAAGGTGGAGTTTGTTAATCTTTGTCTTTTCTTTAGACAAAGATTCAGTGCTGGGAGCCCCTGCTGGGGAGAGAGTAGAGGAGGAGGGGAAGAAAGACTGGGACACAATTTAAATGTTTTGACAGCTTAGTCAAAGAGAGTAAATTGCTGCCGGCATTTGCACATTTTAACCCCTGCTGTAACAGCTGCAATTCTTTATTGTGCTAACTAAATCCAAGAATCAGTTCTTTGGAAAACAACATCTCATACCTGTCACAAAAAATGTGAAAAATATCAGGTGGGCAAGAAACTGAATATATCACAATCTCTTGTAGGTGGCAGTAATTTATTTTACCTTGATTTTCTTACTTTCATTTTTCATTAGGCTGTTACTCCTGATATAGCCAAAAATGCTAGAGCACTATATCTAATTCTTAACGGTCTCGTGTAAAATTTCAACCAGACTTTCTGTCAGTATAAGCAGAGTTAATGATGAGGGATAAAAAAGTCTGCTACTATTTAGTCCTAAAGTTGACTGATTTTGTCCTTCATAATTGGTTATTTCTTTTGTCAAAACACTGCTGTTTGGAAGAGGCAAGTAGATCAACAACAACTTCCTCACTGTTGGAACAAGCATGGTGCTCTCTCTCCCCTCCCTCTCTCCCCTTCCTCTTCTTCTTTCCCTTTCTTTCTCTCTCATATCATGACATTTAACTAGAGTTGAGGAAAGAAGAATAAGGAGGAAAAGTAGTGTGGCATTTGGGATACGAACTTAATACCACATTTCATTCTACAAGGAGAATTTAGGTTGTTGTACTATTGTTTGAAATGAAATCCAGGAGCACTAAGCTTTCTGCAGCATTATAAAATTTCAACTCAACAATTCACAACCACCTACTGCTGTGTTAGGTTCAGAAGTGAATTTAAGAACTATAAAACAATGTCCATCTGCCCTATATCCCTGGCAATGAATTAGGCAGGGTTGTATAATTCAGCAAACAAAATGTCCATTTTATAGTTTATTAAGGTAGTAAGACTTTTTTGAGAATAAGTAGCGACATGATTAGATCATTTAACATAAACCCTTTCCTTGAAATATTGTGCTTAACTCTATTGTAAAATCACTCTAATTTTTTTTTCAGTTTGATTTCTAGTAGATTGCTATGTTCCCCCTTCTGTTTTATTACTGTTTTTCTTTCCTGTGACCTTTTATTTATAATTACTAAAACTCTATGATTTACTTCCACTTGATTTTAAAGTAGAAAAAGTAAGTAATTCAAAGTGCCAAGAAAATAGAGGAATCAAATAATCCAGAGTTAAACATGAAGTGCGTACGGTTTGCTTATCAGATTGGTGGTTTCCAACAGATGTATTCATGAGGTTAATTTGACTCTCTTGCCTTCTTAACATTGTAAGACAACCATGTTCTTAGACAAGTATTTCTTGCACTACATACTTGCCTTTAAATTGTTCTTTCCATTGTAATGAGCTATGTGACTGCTCAGGCCTGGAGAACAAATAAGCCTCCTTAAGCACTTAACTCACACCTAGGGAGAGGCTTCTTTAACATTTCATTATGTGTCACAGCTCGGGTAGATACTCGAATGGGCAAGAACAACAAATATTTTTAATGGAGATAAATTAGAGGATAAGGGAGAGAAAATGTTGCTGTTGTAGAAAAAGAATTTAAGAGGTGGGAGTAATAGTGGTAAAGATGCTTATTCCTTCATTTTCACAACTTCTGTAGTAAAATTTCTTTGGTTTCAAAGCTATTTCTGATATTTTGAACATGGGCAGAGATTATGGTAATAGGATTTTAATGTCCATGGATACAAATTTTATCACCTTTGTTTCCAAACATTATTTTTCTATATCTTGTGATTGGGTGGAAGGGAATATTTACACATAAGGATTCCTAAAGAAAGTAAAAATGTGTTCATTCTTTATTTATTCCTTCATCTATATGTTCTGTTAGGTTTATTTGGAATTCTCACTTTTTGTCCAGTACCAGATTAGTCCATATTTTGCCTTTAGCATGCTTTCTAACTTTACAACCTAAACTAGGATGCAGTGGGGTGAGGTGGTTATGTTACAGGGCAGCCCTGATATAAATGGGGTGCCTGTCTGGGTTCTCACCCGTTTGCTTAAAAGTGACTTAAAAAACTCAACTGCAGACACACACAATAAAATTAATAAAAGGGTTTATTTACAAAAAGGGAAAGGAAAAATATAAAAAATAAATTGGTGAATGCATCCTACCAGTTCGGCTGAGCTGAAATCTTATGGCCCACTCAAAACCTGACAATCCACAACCACGAGATATAGCCCCCCTCCAAGCTCACAGGTCTGGTTTTTAAAATCCCCAAAACATTTTTTTTTTTAAAGATTTATTTTTTATTTATACATACAAGCTGGGGTACAGGCCAGAGGTGTGGGGCGGCGAGAGGGTTCACCAGAGACAGAGCGGGTAGCAGAACAGGCAGATCAGAAATACACTGCTGAGGGGAGCAGCAGGCGAGGCAGGAGAGGTCTGCTGCGCCATGTGGGATTCTCCCCGGCTGGGCTTTGAACTCGCGTCGCCGCTGCCGACAGCTCCACAGCGCAGTGCTTAACCTCTGTGCCACCGGAGAGGCCCTAAAATCCCCAAAACATTTCTTAACTCTAATCCCCAAAACATTTCTTAACTCAACCCTCAGTCCTCAGCATTCTTCCTTCGGTAATGATGGCATTCTGGGATTCGTAGTCTTAAGTGTCTTGGATCTCTGGCTTGAGGTGGGGGTGGGGTCCTGGGACACTCCCCTTTCCTGAGGACCCCCCTCTTACAGTTACAGGTGATAATGAAGGAAGTAAAATACTTTCAGGGACAAATATGATACTTGATGACAGAAGATATTCTCATTGTAGTATGCCAGAGATAGTGGAAATTGCTGAACATGGACATATCTATACTTTTGAAGGGCAACTTCTGATTCTTTGTTAATAATGAACCAATTTAAATATTTCATTTGGATTTCATTCCATTATGTCCTAATAAGTAAATTAATTTGTTTTGTTCTTTAATGCAATATATTTATTCCAAGAATATGGATTTAGTTTCAGCATGTCTAATTTATTGTACATACCAGTCATTTTAACTGGTTAGTCCCTGCTAGAGACTGCTCTCCAACTATTTTTATTGTAGAACCTTCCATATTAACCAGAAAAATAGCCAAATGTAGGTTTATAGCTATATGTCCTCAAAGGGTCAGCAAGACTTTTCTCAGTCGCTTAAGGTAGGCCTTTTTCCACCTTAGTATAGAAACTAGAGGTCAGTCAAGACCCAGTGAGCATCAAGAATTCTATTATCATTACTTAAATAATGCAGGTTATTTTGTGTTGAGGGCAGTAAGAGTTCTGAAGACTAGGAGACATTTCTGTGCTTACCTACTCCTTTACCCTATTCTAACTGAAGAAGAGAACATCACATCCTCAGCTTCTGCCCTTTTCCTAATAGGAGCAAACACTGTTTCCACTTTTATGAACTAGAAGAATGTAGTTTGGTGAGTATCATCTGGATTTTGGTTTATCACTGAGCACATCCTCCCTATCTGAGAATCTCATCTTTACTCTCAGAATGAAGCTGAGATCAGCCCCTTATCTGTCATGTAAAATCTCCTACATGCCTCAGGTCCCTAAACACAGAATAAATATCTCTGGTCTGCTCCATTATTTTTTAAAAATTGCAGCCATGTGTATTCCCCACACCTATGTTATTAAATTTCTCCTCCTAATCTGTGTGATTTAAATTTGTTCATCCTCCCAGCCTTATAAGAACCCAGATGGGGTATGGGAATTTCCCTCTGTACTCCAACATTAGAGATAAGTGATGCAGCTGTGGAGCCTAGGGGGAAATCCCCCACCCTTCTGGGTTCTTCTCAGATTGGATGAGTTATCAAAACAGCATCAAACAGGTTAACAAAGGAAAAATCAATGTAAAAAATATATGTGGAGGATTTATATGGCTATAAATTCTAAAGTATAATGAAGCAGACCAAGGATACTTATCTTGCATTTAGGGACCTGGGGCATCAAGGAAGGGAGGGGGGGCTTCACATGGCAGATAGGAGGGGGATGACCTCATTGTCTTTCTGAGAATCCATATGAGATTCTCAGAGAGGATGTATTTGCTGATAAACCTACAGCCAGATGAACCTACCAAACTGCATTCTTCTAGTTCATAAAAAGGGAAGCAGTTATTGCTTCTTCATTAGGAAAATGGGCAAAAGACAACAAGCTCCTAAAGACTTAATTGCTCTTAATTTAAAATAATCCTTACCCTTTAAGTAATGTTAATAGACTTCCCTAGCTCTCAGGGTCTCTGTAGACCTTTAGATCACATCAAGATTCACTTATTGGAAAAGGTCTATTATGGGTATGTTGAGAAAAAGTCTTTGTGACCCTTTGGGGAGATTGAACCCACACTAGCAAATCGTAACTGAGTGTATTTGATGTGCCAATAGTACTCAAAGGTAAATTAGATGGAGTTCTTAATGGAAATGTACACAAGATGCATTTTAAGGTTTAAAAAAATAAATAATATGTAGCACAGGATCCCATTTATGAATGATAAAGCAGATAGGTTGTTAATTGGTCTTGTCTTTGGAGGACAGGATTAGTTACTGCACAAATCACCTCATTTCTCTGGGAACTTCCTCTTCCCAAGAAAAGGATGTGTTCCTGTAGTTATCAATATATTACAAGTCCCTGCCTTTCCTTGCCTTCAGTTAGTGGGCAGATGGTGGACATCAGAACAATTGAGAGCCAAACATTGCCTAGGTTGCAACTGTTTAGAGTCTCTCTGATGGGAATATGTAGCTGGGACACAGAAATGCAGAAAACTTGGCAAATTTGCTGGAGCTGGCCTGGTGTGTTAGGGTCATGGGTGTGAAGGGACAGAAAAAACTAGGTTGGGGGTAAAGGAAGAAAAAAGAACCATTTATTGATCTCTCTTCAATTGTAAGACTCAGTTATATGAATCTGGCTATACTTTCTGTATTTGAGCCCTTTGAAATACTTCTGATACTTTTTCCTTTTAAATAAAAACCACTCTATACTAAAGGATAGGTCTCCTCAATCTGTGTTGATTTGGCATGTGGATTATTTCAAGCTGAGATTAATCAAGAATCTTCAGGCTCACAAGACAATTACTATTCCTTTAACTATTTAGAAGAATGAAAATTGGGGTTATTACACAGATAAGTATTTTTATTAGAAATAACCTTTCTATCAGAGAAACCTATCTATCTGGTGGGGCAAACATCTAGTTATAGAGCATTTGGTGTTCATCACATGAATCACCCTCTCTCTCCTCATCATGTGAGTATCCTTTTCTCTACTTGAAATTCCAGGATCTTGCTATCCCAGCCCTTAATTCAGGTTATATACCCTGATTTTGCCCAATTGACCTAAGAATCCACATCCACATGGATTAAGTTAAATTACATAATTAAGTTTGTTTGTTTCTCCCAATAATCTATGTGATGTTAATTTATTTGTTCTATCAGCCTGAGAAGAACCTAGAGGGGAAGGGGCAATTTCCTCTATATCCCTACAATACCCATTCTATTTTAAGTGGAATTCTTGACAATTAAGAAAATCTTCTTAGTAGTTCACTCATTTCTTCTTTTGGAAAACTCAGTCCTGCTACTTTGAGGCAACATTTACTAAGGTTAACATGTGATATTTGTTAACATGGCCACATTCATATGACTGATTTTCACCCCAAATATAAATATATTAGAGGTTTCAACTTATTTTAAGACCTCTCTTTACTTAAGACCATTGTATATTTACATTAATATATAAATATATAAAAAATTAAAATACATGAAATATGTAAGTACATAACATATAAACATCTAAATAAATATAGAATACATACATATTTTCAGCATATTATAAAGCTACTATATAAGACCACTATTTCTAAGCAAAAAAAAAATATATATATATATAAAATTCGAAGTTTTCACAGGTCCTAGATAGAACATCTAAAGAGTATGTAAATGTAAGTGAATCAGAAATGACATTATTTCCCCTGAAATCTTCCAGGGAGTGCTTTCTTTCGATACAGTTGTCTGTGTAATGGTTTTACATTTTCTAGATTTATTGCCTTGAGTTTTCATTCTATAGCTTTATCTTTTTTCTGTAGTCTATACTTTAAAAAAAATCCTTATTACATTAGTAAAATGACAACTACCCTCATATATATATATATATATATATATATATATATATACACACACAATATATATACACACACAAATGGATAATTGTATAAATCTTTTAGCCATAAGTATTTAAAGATCTCTTGACACAATCCATAAATACCATTTAGAATTATTTTTACTAATTTTAGAATATTGTGGGAAATTTAATTGTAGAAGATATAGTATTAGTCTACTTTAAAATGTTTTTAAACAAGTGAAAGAGAACTATTATTGAGTTGTAGTATACTCCTCAGAGTTCTATTTTTCTAAAATGGAAACTGCTTTAACTTCCAGTATTTAGTAATTTAAAGATTAAAGCAGCTGAAATTTGAACTTGATATATGATGCATTTGTGGAGTCAATTCCTCCAAAAACAGCACTACAAAGAGCTATATGAGAAACTAGCATGTTGTGGGCACCAGAGGGTGATAATCAATGAAAGTCAATTCAAAAATAATTTGGGGAGTAAGTGTTTAATCTTTCATCTCTACTCTGACGTGTTATAGGTGTGGGTGGGGTCAGTCCTACTAGAAAGATCATATAGACTTCTCAATAGCACCAGAGTTGGACTTTTGTCATCTTGGTATGAGAAATAGAGATCAATCCAGGAAGTTTATTTATTTATTTTTCTTTATTTTATTATTTTTTGAAGATTTTATTTATGCATGCAAGCTGGGGTACAGGCCAGAGGCATGGGGCGGCAAGAGGGAGACAGAGTGGGGAGCAGAACAGGCAGATCGTGGGAAATACACTGCTGAAGCGAGCAGCAGGCGAGGCAGGAGAGATCTGCCATGCCACCATGTGGGAATCTCCCTGGCCGGGGCGTCGAACTCGCGTCGCTGCTGCCAACAGCTCCACAGCGCAGCGCTTAACCACTGTGCCACCAGGGAGGCCCAATCCAGGAAGTTTACTACCATTATTTGAAGAATGCAGATTGTTTTGGATTGAGAGCAGTGAGGGCTCTGAAAGCTAAGAAAAACTTCTGTTCTTGTCCAAGTCCTCCCCTCTTCTCTCTCCCTTATCAAAGAAGAGGTCAATATATACGAAACTTCTGCCCTTTTCTTAATTGAAAAAGGAATTATTGCTCTCTATTTTTACTCTGACCTAGAAGAATATACTTTTGGAGCCTCATCCAGTTTTAGATTCATTAGTAAACATTCTATCTAAGAAGATCATCTTTACTCTCAGACCAAGGATGAGGTCACCTCTTTCTGTGTGTCATCTGAAGTCATCCCCTCTCTGTCCTTGATGCACCAGGTCCTCAAACACAGGATAAATATTCTAAAATTTAGAATTTACAACCATGTGCATTCTCCATATGTATGCAATTAAATTCACTGTTTCTCCTTTGCTAGCCCATCTGATGTTGTTTCGATTGCCCATCCAGTCTGAGAAGAACCCAAAAGGGTATGGATGGCTTATTTTGCAAGCCAAGACAATCCAACCTCCTGTCTATAACTCAGTTTTATACATACAATACATTTGTTATGGCAATTGTTTTATTTCTGATGAATGTTGCTATGGAATTTTCTTGATAAACACAAAACCACTAAACTCTTATAAAGCAAATGCCTATAATTTTATTCAAAAGTAAAATACTTCAATTACTCTGTTTCATATGTTTTATTTGTACCTTCAGTTTTTACAATTATTCTTTTTGATTTATATTTGAGAGTTACCCAGAAATCACCTGGGTTCATCTTTGTTTGAAAAAAAGCAAAACCATAACAGATGCATTATAGTAATTATGTAACAATTCATTCTATAGGCAAAAAGCATCTTTCAGGCATTTTAACTAAGCTCCCTGTGTTTCAGTATATTAGTAAATGTGTCCCATTTTCTCTTTGTAGAATCTATAGTCTAACATATATGGTTACAGGAATAAAGTACTAAGATGTTTTATATTTTGAAGAAATAACAAAAAATATGTAAAAATATAGTCAACCTTATTTTAAATTGTTGATGTATTTGTATTTTCCCAGTAGATTCAGTAATAATTGTTCATATGAATTAAGGAAGACACAAAAGACCAATTATTATGAGGAAAAAATGACTTTGTAGGCTTTTACTGGATTCAGTTTTCATGGGTTTATCTTTAATTTGCAAAATAGATCAGTTGAACATTTATGAAATAATTTTTAACATCAATTTTTTATTGCAGTTGTACTGTAATACTAAATATATTACTTCTCTATTAGTAACAAAATGTCAATAAATATTTTGGTAAAATAGAATTTATAACTGCTTTTGTTTTGGTAAATGTTATATTCACTAATCTTAAATTCTAGATTTTGAGTTGCTTGATTATTTCTTTGATTTATTTTGGCATTCTTTTATTATTTTTTCATCACACCATTCACCTATCTTCTTTGATAGAATTTTTGGAAGTCTCCATCTATAGGAGAGTATCTAAATATAAAGTAATTCCGTCTGCGAGCATTCAATTTTTCCCCTGGCATTGGACAGTTAAGAATCTTTTAGGAGCAGGACACAGGATGTGAGAGGAAAAAAAAAAAAAACAAACAGAAAAATAGGGAAGGTGGAAATAGTATAGGTGATGAAATTCTATTTAACAGAAGGAGGTATAAGTAAAAAATTTACTTTAAAGAAAATGAATGATTAAAACAATAAATAAATAAATATTAAAAATAACATAGGAAAAAGTAAATATCCTATCTTACTCATTTTAGTTAAAGCAAGCATGATCTCAAATAGAAATAAGTTAAATTCCTGGAAGATGTTAACATCAAAATATGTATTTAGACATCATAATTTAGATAAAGCATAATCTTAACCATGAAAATATTCTGATATTTTCTTTGTAAACATAATTCTCAGGGACAGGAAACTCCAAATGACATCAGCTTCATGTTTCAATTACAAACTAAATTAAAATTATTTTAGAATAAAAATGGGATGCATCTTCATTTAGAAACCAGATGTCCTATTAAATATAATTTCCTCTGTTGGCTGCTTTATATTAAGGGCAGATTTAAAACAAGAACAGCTTCTGTGAAATATAATTATACCCCTTGTGTGGCTTTCATGGTCATGGAATATGAAAGTAACTGAAAAACAAATGTGCAAAACAGGTTTTTTTTTTTGGTCTGAAGTAGATGTGTAAGTCTGAATTCTGCTCTCATTTTCTTTTGCTATTGATATTTCAGAATTTGTATTGTCTAGATTACATTGAATTGATTGCTATATCCAATCAGATTTTTCTGTTATGGTGCTTAGAAAAAGTCTCTCATTGCCCTGTCCACCATTCAATTATTAAATACTTCTTTGGTGGAGAAAATTTGCATTTTTAAATTATTTTCTTTGTTGTGTAAAAAATCTGAAATGGATGCAGTACCACTAAAGACAGAAATGTAAGCCACATCTGGTGTTTGGGAATTAGAGTCCTTTTTATTTCTTTCTATGTGAACATTCTGGTAACAGACTTCTTTTCCTTATGTTTTGGTTTTGCTCTTTCTCCTTTAATTTTTTTTTAAATATACCTCTCTTTGGGAGGTATTTACAATGATCTTTCTGCTGCTTATCCTTTATGACATTGGAAATTATTGGCAATAGGAAAATCTTAGCCGTAAGCAATTGCCTGGGTCTTAACATAGAGTTTACTCTGGTGCTTTCTGCATTTTCTGGTGGACAGAACCATTGAATTCAGAAGCCACAACTGTTTGAGTATTCTTGTTCTAAGTGTTCATACAAATCATGTCTGCACACTGGCATTGGTGAAAAATTCATGGCGTGCAAGGATGGCCATACCACTTTCAGGCAAATTCTTTAATAGATTGTTTTGAAATCTCCCAGAGACTTCCATTTATTGACCGCAGCTCTGCTTACAGGCCACATACAGAAACGTCTCATTTTATTTCCCATGTAACAAGTCTGAATATCTGAAGGCAGCTGCTCTACCTGCTGAGTATTTTCTTGCCCAGATTTAACATTCCCACTTCCTTCAATTGTATTTCATGAGTTCCCTGATTTACTGAGTCAATCAGCAATTCTAGTACTACCTCTGCTAGAAAGTTGGTATGACTCAAGTTTCTTGCTCTGTTCTTTATCACGGCATTTAAAAAAAACTGTCTTGTTTCAACTCTTTGACTTTTTTTTTTAAAGATTTATTTATGCATACAAGCTGGGGTACAGGCCAGAGGCGTGGGGCAGCGAGAGGGTTCATCGGAGACAGAGTGGGGAGCAGAACAGACAGATCGGCTGAAGTACACTGCTGAGGGGAGCAGCGGGCGAGGCAGGAGAGGTCTGCCATGCCATGTGGGAAGCTCCCTGGCAGGGTGTTGAACTGGCGTCGCGCTCCACAGCACAGTGCCGAACTGCTGTGCCACCAGAGAGGCCCTCTTTGACTTTTTTTTATTTAATAGGTAACATGTCAAATTCTATTTTGTGTTACAAAATATTCAAAACGCTAAAAAAAATAGTACATGTACCCAGAGTATAAGATAGGGAAAGGAACTTTGCAATAGGGGGAGGCCATTATAACAGGGAAAAAATTTTGACTGACCCTAAGATCTCAAGAGCAAGGCAAAAAGCATTTTATTTTATAGACAGGAATAACAAAGTCTCTTTCTATAAAGGTCGAGAGAACAGTGTGGGGAAGTGGGATGAAAAGGTAGTAGATCAGAGAATGTTCTGTCCTGAGACCAGCCTATTCTCAGGAGGGTGTCGTAAGAGGAGTTATCTGCTGGTTGAAGTTCAGGGATGTGGGGGTAAAAGAGAAACTTGACTACAGTTTAACAAGCATTTTGTTGACTGACCAGTGGGGACAGGCAGTTCGGCTAATCATTTATGAGATAAAGTATGGGATTTTGGACATTGTGTTCATGTCTAAGGTTAGCAATGGGTGGGGGCATGCCTGTGTCTTGTCTGTTGACAAAGGGATCAAGGGTTCTTTGCAGTAAGCCATTTTCCCCAAACACAAATGGGTAGGAGGGGGGATTTCTTTAACCACTGATATTTTCCAGGACCAGAGGACTCCAGTTTCTATTCTCCAAATGTTACCATAGTTGGTCATTTTTGCTTCAAAGACTTTTTCATGAAATGTATGCTACCAATACAGTGAAGCCCTGCAAATTATTTCCTTATTTTTTCTCTGCAAATTTGACTTATTATGAAGTCACAACTCTCGTTGCCACATCTTTAGACTGTCAGTTATGTATGATCTACAAAATATACATACACTCACACAAACACAATGTATTGTTTGATATATTTTAACTTTGCTAGGTGGAATCATGCAGTATACCTGTAGATTTTGTCAATATGTTGTATCCGTATCTGTATCTACCTTAACCTTTTCACTCAATGGTGAATATCTGAGATCTACACAAGTTGGTTTATATTTCTCTTATTTATTTTAGCTTTTAATAATTATATGGCATTATAATTTAAGTCTTAATAATTATATGGAAATATTAAATTAAAAATCCATTTTTCTATAATAGACCCTTATGTTTTAATTCTGTTCTATTACAAAAAATAAGGTTTTTTTTGTGTGTGTATGTGTGTACATGTGTTTTAACTTGTGTACATGTCAGAGAGTTTCTCCAGGGTACATACCTAGAAGTGGAGTTTCTGAAAATTGACTAAATACTATCAACTTTATCTCAAAGTGGCTGTATTAATTTACCAGAGACTGTCAAATTTTTCTCTAAAGTAGCTGTGCCAATTTAAATACAGCTCTCTTCTATAGCAGTCTATCTTTGACAATTCCTTGTGTTCCACCTTCTTATAATAGTTTATATTTTCAGACTAAAATTTTTGCCATATCGTTGATCATGAATTGATACATCTTTTTGTTTTAAATTTTCGTTCCTGATTAGTGATGAGGTTGGGTTTATTTTAGTATGTTAACAAATGATTTAATTTTTTTTTTGTTTTGTAATATATATTTCTCTTTGCCCATTTTCCTCTTGAATTGTTTTTCTTTTCATATTGATTTGTAGATATTCATGTTTTTGATATACTAATTTCTTTGTTGCATATGACATTGAAAATATCGACAACTACGCTGTTTGCTTACGGTATCATATGCATATTTATAGTATTTTACATATCACATATAATATATTGCATTATATGTGTGTGTGTATATAAATATGTGTACATGCATACATACATGCAGAGTTTTTATACTTGATTGTAATTAAAGGTTTCAATAAACTTATGTGGTAGGACTAAAACTTCCAAATCTCAGGGATTACTACAACAAGAATCTATTTCTTGTTCACATTCACATGGGTTGACAGGCTCTACTGCTCATTTCCACTCCCGAGGCCACAGTTGAACACACTGTTCCTATCTGGGACATCTCAGTCTTGTGCTGAGAGAAAAGACAGACTGCAGACCCACAGGAAGGCTCTTAAAGACTATGTTGGCAAGTGGCATGTGTCACTTTATATATATACTTCAATGGTCAAGAAGGTGATGTGGGTGAGTGTACATACTCTCCCACAGGTAAGCCTGGGAGTGAGGGGCTGCAGATATTTTCAGAGTGACACAAAATCCACCACACAAATTTCCTTATCCTGTTCTTTGTGGTTTCTGCCTTTTATGCTGTGTTTATGAAATAATTCCCATTCCTTTTTTTTTTTTTTTAAAGCTGAGCAGTAGTCCATTGTGTACATATGCCATATCCTCTCTATTCATTCATCTGTCTTCAGGCATGTAGGTTGTTTTCTTAGCTTGGCTATTGTAAGTAGTGCTGCAGTGTACATAGTTGTATATATATTCCTTCAAATTCATGATTTTGCAGTCTTTGGGGTAGATACCTAGGACTGGAATAACTAAATCATATATTAGATGTATTTCTAATATTTTCAGAAATCTCTGTACTATTTTCCATACAAGTTGGGTCAGTTTACATTCCCATCAACAGTGTAGGAGGGTTTCTTTTGCTCCACATCTTCACCAATGCGTGTCGTTTCTGGTATTTTTTATATAGGCTATTGTTACAGGTGTGAGATAGTTAATCTCATTGTGGTTTGATTTGCATTTCCCTGATAATAAGTGATAATGAGCATTTTTTCATGTGCCTGTTGGCCATCTGTATGTTCTCTTTGGAGAAATGTTTATTTAGCTCTTCTGCCCATTTTTTTTTTTTACGGGGTTATTTGTTTTCTTTTGGTTGAATTAATGAATTCTTTATAGATATTGGATATTAGCTCCTTGTCAGATGTATAGTGTGCAAGTATTTCCTCCCATTACCCTGAAGGGTGTGATTCTATATCTTGAAATCATACACAGTGTTGATAAACAATATTACTTCAAAAAATAAAATCAAATGTCATAAAAATATTATATATGCTCCCTGAAGGTCTTGAGGTTTCATTTATGTTCTTGATCTATCTGGATTTTTTTCTTTAATGATATGAGATACAGATCTAAGTTTGTTTTTCCTTGTGGATAATAAAATATGCCTACTAGCATTCATTAACTATCTCATCCCTTTTCCTTTGATGTTTTTAATGTGATCTCATCCATACATACAGTTCCTATGTGGTCTCTTTCTGGTGTCCCTAATAGGTTCTGTTTGTCTACTTGTGTATATTATGGTGATACACATAGACACACATGGAGATATATATATATATCTGCAAGCATAGTTCAGCCTTGGGGTTCTAATTACCCAAGGGAGACATTTTTCTCTACCTTGAGATTCAGGCACGGATTATTTCCTTCCCCTTTGCCTGTGCTGTTGAGTGTTTCTTCACACTTAGGCTGCATGTCATGGAGAAAGCCTGTTTCATGACTTGGTTTCAGTGCCATTTCTCCTGAGCCTGTCCTCCAGATTCATGGTTTTGGCTTCTTCAGTCACCTCTCTGGCTTTGAGTTCTTGCTTCACTTCTTGCATTTGAGGTTTACCTTTCTAATTTGTTATTACTGAGCTATGCAAACTAATTTGGGGCTTATATTTCATCCAGTATTTTGGTACATTGGTGATGTGAGGGGACTCTGTAAAACTTCAGTTTTTCTTGTTGCTGAAAACAATGGAAGACTCGTTTAAGCTTGAGAATCTACAAATATTAAAATGAGGGAAAATCTAATTGTAGATTTAGTAGTAACTTCATTGATGAAAGAAGAAATTTTATACATTACAAAACGTCCTGGATACTCTAAAACTATGGATGGAAGCAAGTCATTTTTAAAATTAATTAAAACGTTGTGTTCTACCTAAGCTATTTTGATTGGCAAACTTAGCTTCTAGAAAATTTTCTTAACTTAAAGGATTTCTTGTTCCTTTCTGTGATATTTTGAATTTATTATCTCTGCCAGCTTTCTTTAATTATCACCTAAGTATCAAAAAACCAACTCAAAGAAGGTTTTGAATTTCTTTCCGTGTAAGTGTGTGTGCAAGGGCAGTAAACAAAAAGGGGAAGAGGAAAGGGAAAAGGGAAAAGGGAGAGAAGTGTTTCTTTTGTTCCTGCCTTCTCTCTATGGTTGCTTTCTGGACTACAATAATTTTTCTTCCTTGCAAATTTATACTGAAAGTGACTGTAATCTGTAGCCCAAATGTCTGATGCCTGGATAAGCCTAATCATGTAATAGGAAGATCTAATTACTATCCTCCCCACAAGGAACACCTCACTGTAATATATCTGGGCTGCATCATATTCCTGACCAATTCCAGCTTGCTCTCAGTTGTTATTTACTTACTACATAGGACTTTACTTCTGCCCTGGTCTCTGTATATTCTGCTCTAGCACTTGACTTAATACAATGGACAAGTATGCAGATTTTGAATCCAATTGGTCTGTTTCCAAGTCCTAGTTTTATACTTATCAACTGTAGAATCTTGGATATGTCACTTAGTCTTTCTGTGTTTCAGTCCCCTCACTTGTGAAACTGGAAAACAAAACAAAACAAAATCCCCAATAACACCATATAGGGTTGTTGTGAGAACTGTATAGTTAGTGGATGGTTATCTAATATCCTCAGATAATTTTCCATTTTTATGCATGCATATTCTAGATGAGCTGTCACTCTCAAGTCAGCACCTGTTGTCTTTGTTGTAAACTACACTTGGCTACCAGAAACTGCTCTGTCTGCACTTAACGCTCCAAAATACTGGGGATTTTATGTTCCGTCTTTCTTCTACTCCAGCTTGTAGTCAATGACTAACACTAATAGAGTATGAATACCCTATTTTCCTTGCCCTCAGCCATCAGACACACCTAGGTGACACATAAATCTGAGATATGTTTTACACTAGAACATCCATGGGATTGAGTTATCTTCCTTCTGACATGGTTCATATCTTTATTTGGCCTCCTTTAACTTTTGGTCCACTTCATCATTCTCACATCTCCTAAAACACTTTTATTAAATCACATTAAGACAAACCATGGTCTTTTTCAGGGGAAGTCAGCTTAGAAAAGTTTGACTTATTATTTTTATGAAGTGATTTTCACATAGTATGTCATGTAAATGTTGACAAATATTATTCATGTTATTACTTTGCTGGTCTAAGGCAACAAGCTTTGGTGAAAAGCCCCTTCTCCTCACTGCCTCATCCTCAGAATACATATTTCATCATATTTAATAATTCATACAACAGGACTGTTAATATAAAACTGTTATATACTAGTTTCCAGATTTGGGGATAACAGTTCAGGACATGAAATATAAAACTGATTTTAGTAAAAAAAATGGCTATAAAGGAGTCCCTTGCTTTTTTCCTGGGAGAAACAACTGAAAGTTAACCCACACTGGTGCTGCACCCAAAGGGTACCATTGTTTAGGGTGAAACTGGAGCACCTCCTAGATATTGAAGCCTAGCATAAACCACACCAAAGAAAACACCAAAGAGATTCATGCTTCATTACAAAAAGAGATGGGTGAGGAGAAACACCTGGAGATTTTGGTCCCAGGCAGGAGACTACTTTGTAAACCATAATCTGCTGCTTGGCTAGTCCCTCTGGGGAGGGGCTTGCTCAGCCATATAGGTGCACTGTTGGCTGAAAGGCGTTACATGAAAAAGAACAGAGTGCTCCCAGTGGGATGGGTACCCAGTAAAGGAACAGAGACATTGAACTGGGCTGTGTTACCCCTATACCAGCTCTCAGAACTGGTACTGATCTTGTGAAGCTCATTGATTGAATATTTTGCAGAAACTCAGGTCTGGAACCCAAGAAAGGAGTGATATTTGGAAGTGCCACAGGCCTGAGCCAGGCCCCTGTATCCACTCTCACCAGCATCTGGAAATCTCCATCCCACCTCCACCCTTAACCCATGAGCTGCAAAATAGGTTTCCAGATATACATAAGTCAGGAAAGAACAAACATCTAAAATCATTTAAAGCTTGGAAAGGCTTAAAAATCCCATAGTACCATCTGCTGGAAAAGTAGAAGTACTGCAAAATTCTAAGCTACTGCTATAGTCATAATTTTATATATATATATATATATATATATATATATATATATATATATATATATATATATATTTATCAAAAGTAGCAAAATGGGCATATGGAAAGATATAACAGATGACACACTGACACTTTGAGGGAATATGTTACCACTAGGAGAGACTAACTTTCTAGAATCCACCCACAAAGATGGAAGATTTCATCTTCCTATTAGATGCAGAGTTCAAAACTGCCATTATAAATTCAATGAAAGGAAAGAAAACTCAGAAAAAAAGTGAATGCCTTGAGAGATAAAATAATGTAAATATAAATTGAAGCTTAAAAAAACAGAGATGTAGGATGTAAAAGATCAGTAGAGGAGACAAGAAATTCTGGAGAAAGGTATGGAAGCAGAATAGATCAAGAGGCAGATCAGATCAGTGGCCTTGCAGATGATAATGGACAAAGGACCTCAGTGGAAGAAGAAAGAGAAAAAAGAGGAAAAAATGAAGAAACACTTTAAGAATTATCCAACTTTATTAGGAAAGGCAACAGAGAATAGTGGGTATTCTGGCAAGGGAAAAGAGAGAAGTGGGAACAGAGATTTTATTCACAGAAATAGTGGAAGAAAACTTCCCAAACCTGAAAAATGAAATAAATATATAAATCTTCCAAGATTAACCCTTTGCACTAAAGGCCTTTTCCACATGGGCGAACCAGGAACTCGAGATGATTTCAGCTATATTAGGGAAGCGTTTTTCAGGTTCTTTGAAATCATTTTATACTCAAACAAATGTATACAAATAATAAAATTTCACGAATTTATTTATTTTTACATTGAATACAACAAAATCTGGTAAATATTACACTCTGTAATTAGTTTTTGTGTGATATTTAGTAAAACAATCCCCAAGATGCAGCTTTGGTTTGTCAGGACACGTATCACAATGCTAAGCTGAGACTAAGCTAAACTAAGAATTGGCTAAGGATGCAGGCCGAGCCTGGTCCATGAAAGTAATTGCAATAAGAATATCTTATCACACATCGGAAATAAACATATTGACTTCCAAACTGCTTGGGCACTGTAGCAGCACCACTCGAGTGGACGCATTAAACCTCCCAGGCACAGTAGCTGCGCCACGTGAGTGGATGCATTAAACCACTGGGTGCAGTAGCCGCACCGCTTGAGTGCAAAGGGTTAACACACACCTGATTATCTAAATGTAAAAAGATCTATACCAAGACACAGAGTAGTGAAACTTCAAAGAGTTCAAGACAAAGAAATAAAAATATAGGTTTCTGGGGGCAAAAGCAGATAACCAATAAAGGTGTTCTTATATCAGACTTCTATGAAGTAACCATGGAATCAAGGAGAGAATGGAATGACATGTTTAAAATACTTAAAGATAAAAACTGCCAGCGAAATCCTGTATCCTTAAGAATCATTTTCAGATGTGAGAGTAAAATAAGGGCCTTCCCAGGAAGAAGAAGCTGAAGGAGTTTGCAAATACTAGGCCTCCCCTACAAGAAATGTTGAAAAGATCTCTCCTAATTCAAAGACTAGAAAAGTCACACACACGCACACATACAAAAATTGAATAAAGAAATAGAACCAGAGAACTAAAGACAAAATAAGTAGTAGCAAATTGTCTTACAGCAATGACTTGCTAAATTTAAATGTACTGAACTTACCAATCAAAAGGCACAGAGTGGTCAATCAGATCAAAGAACAAAACCCAATTTTCTTCCAAAATAATCCTGATCAACAAAAACTCCCAGACTTCAAACTATACTACAATACTATAGTAATCAAAACAATACAGCAGATCTGAGGCATCCAGAAGGGGAGTGGGAGAGGTGAAAACAGGTAAGGCAGGGAGAACACAATGGACTATGGTAAGGACTATGGGTGTTTTGGTGGCGGGAGAGCTGTGGTGACCACACCCAAGGGGAGAATATCTATACTGTCAGAAAATTAACAAGGAGATAAAATAATGGTACTTCATTAAGAAAATGACATTAATAATAAAACAATATGATACTAGAATCAAAATAGACATAGATATCAATGGAATAGAACTGAGAACCCGGCAATAAACCCACACTTATGTTGTTGATTACAACAAAAGAACTAAGAGTTTACACTGGAGAAAGGAAGTCTCTTCAATAAATGATGAGCCTCATGTAAAAGAATCTCAAGCCATGCATAAAAATTAAATCAAACTAGGTTGAAGACTTAAATATAATATTTGGAACCATAAAAACCATAGCAAAACCCTCCATGATATCAGCTTCGGTTATGTGTGTAGGGACTTAACTCCTATGGCAAAGGAAACAAAAACTAAAATAAACAAATGAGACTACATCAAAATAAAAAGCTTGTGAACAGAAGAAACTATCATCAAAATGAAAATATACCTTGTTGAATTGGAGAAAATATTTGTACATCTTTATCTGATAAGATCTATGAAGAACTTATACAACATACAAAAATAAAAGAAATGACCCAGTCCCAAAAGTGGGCAGAGGAGTTAAATAAGCATTTCTCCAAGGACACAGATAACCCACAGACACATAAAAAAATGCTCATTATCACCTACCATCACTGTTTCATTTGAGGAACATCCATACTATTTCCCATGGAGACTAGACAAGTTCACATTCTCATCAACAATGAGTCCCTTTTTCTCCACATCTTCACCAATATTTGGTTTTGTTCTGTTTGATAGTGTCCATTTTCTCACTGCTTAGTGATATCTCATTGTGATTTCCTCCTCACAACTATGACATTGACCTATTTCAAAAAGACCTGAAACTACAAGTGTTAGTAAGCATGTGGAGAGAAAGGAACATTTGTACACTGGTTGTGGGTAAGACGACTAGTCCGGCCCCTATGGAAAATAGATGGCAGCTTCTTAAAATATTAAAAATAGATCTGCTATATGTTCCAGCAATTCCACTCCTAGGTATATGTCTGAATAATTCAAAGATTCTAATTCAAAGAGATTGTATATGCCTATCTTCATGGCAGCACTATTTATAATAATGTTGGAAACAAACTAAACACCCAAGAACACATGAGTGATTAGGACTATGTGATATACATACATACATACATACATACATGGAATACTTTTCATCTATTAAAAAGATGAGCTTTTCCCATTTATGACAATATAGAAGGACTTGAAGGGAATTTTGCTAAAGTGAAATGAGCCAAAAGGAGAATAACAAGTACTGGATGGTTCTACTCATATGTGGAATATAGAGAAACAAAACAGACATCATCAAACTAAAAGCAAACCCTACAAACTGTGAAACTGAGGCTACTAAGTATGGATGGGAAGAGTGGAGAGGAAAAAAGGGAGGGTAACAATGGACTATAGTAGAGGACTGTAGTTGCCTTGGAGCTGGGTCTGATATGGTAGAATACACCTCAGTAGGTGGAATCTTATTTTTTTTTTTTAAGATTTATTTATTTATACATACAAGCTGGGATACTGGCCAGAGGCATGGGGTGGCGAGAGGGTTCACCAGAGACAGAGTGGGGAGCAGAACAGGCAGATCAGAAATATACTGCTGAGGGGAGCAGCGGGCAAGGCAGGAGAGGTCCACCACCCCATGTGGGAATCTCCCTGGCCGGGCGTCGAACTCTCATCGCGCGCTGTGGACAGCTCCACAGAGCAGTGCTCAACCTCTGTGCCACCAGGAAGGCCCGGAATCCTTTGTTTTTTTTAATCATATACAGTGTTGTAAATCAATGTTATTTTGTTTAAAGAATTGTAAATAAAAGAACAAAGGAAACCACAATGAGATATCACTAAGCAGTGAGAAAATGGACACTATCAAACAGAACAAAACCAAATATTGGTGAAGATGTGGAGAAAAAGGGACCCATTGTTGATGAGAATGTGAATCTGTCTAGTCTCTATGGGAAACAGTATGGGTGTTCTTCAAATATTAAAACATAAACTTTGTAATCCAACAATTCTGCTCCAAGGAATAACTAGCCAAAGTACACTGAAACAATAGTTTGAAAACAGAAATAACCACTCCTATGATAATTGTGATTGTGTTTACAATAGCCAGTATAAGAAAACAACCGAAGTGCTCAAAAAGGGATGACTAAATAAAGATAATGCAGTTTACATACACAATCGAATACTATCTTCTGTATAAAAGATAAAACTTTGCCATTTTTGGTTGGAACAAGAGAGGATTATGCTAAGTGAAATATTTCAGAAGAAGAAAGACAAATACGGATGATTTCTCTTGTAGTGGAATATAAAGAAACTAAACCATAGAATAGACAAAACCAAACCGAAATAAACCCTTGGATTATGACTTCAGAACTGAAATTACCAGATGGAGAGGGTGTGAGAGCGAAGAGTGGAGGGGTTTCAATGGATGATGGTGGGAGGTTTTTGGTATTTTTGTGATGGATGTGGTATAGTAACATACATTTGAAGAGGTGTGAACCTGTATTCCTAAAACACAGTGCTATAAACAAACATTCCCTCAATTAAAAAAAATTATAAAAACTCATAAAAGTGGATGGTGAATACAACTTAGTTGAAGGGTTCAAGTCAGCTCTACAGATAGAGTCTGGCATTGCTTTTACTCATTTGCGGACTATGCTTCACTCTTACTCTGAGTAAAATTTGTGTGGTGTAAATCCCATCTTCTTCAGAAAACTCTTTTTTTATACACAGGGGATCTATCTAAAACATGACTTTGAATATGATCCTTGTCTTTGAGTGCTTGAGGGTGAAAAATACACCAGGATTGATATCCAAATAGCATATCAGATACTAATTTGGTAAGTTTTTCCAATATGGAGGAGAAGAAAAAGAAAATAACTTTTATTGGAAAGAGTACTGTTAAATTCTAGGACTGCAAGCATTAAAAAAAACTTGGTCAGCTAATGTAGTACTTCGTGAGCCAACACATTTTATTGTTCTTTTTGAAAGAGATGAAACAGTTTGCTTCAAAACTGAGATGTTAAATGCCAAGTTTGAATCCATGTGCTAGGTTTTAAATGTTCGAATAGCTGTATTATATGAATTTAGGAAACTGGATTCACTGCAGACATGTTATTATAGCTGTAACTATGGGTAGGCTATTGTGGTTTTGTCTCTGATCATAAAACAAAAAGTCTAAAAGACATTAAAATTCATATTCAAGCAATGACTAAAGAGGCAGAAATAAATGAAGCATTTCAATGACACTCCAATAAAGCTCTATTTTTGCCCCAATTTTAGTTATAAATTAATATGATCTGTTTTTCAAATAAACTCTTGCACTTACAAAATAATTCAGTTTAGACAAATTCTAAGTGCTGATGAATAATATTTAGCTTAGGTATTGAAGTATATGGTTTAAAAGACTTATGTCAGAGTTTTAAGCTTTGGCATGTTTGGGAATATTCTGGAATTCCCTACTCACCACATTGTAAATTTAGAGAGAGAATGAAACTGTATTATTCTATTCAATGTGGACTAACCTCCACCATAAATTTACTAAACTATAAGAGATACTTACTGTTTGTAATTCCAGTGTTCAGAGACAGGATTTGATGTAGTGTTAGTTTTCTATTGCTGCTGCAAGAAATTACCACACATTTTAGAGACTTAAAACAACATACAATTATTATGTCTGTTTTCAAGGATTAGGAATTCAGACACATTAGGCCCTTTGTTCAGGGTTTTAACATTACAATCAAAGTATCAAATGGATTTTATTTCTTTCTGGAGCTCCGGGTCCTTTTCCAAGCTCCTGTGATTGTTGGTAGATTTTTGGTAGGTCCCAGAGGTTGCTGGACTGAGGCTCTCATTTTTTTTTTTTTTTTGCTGGCAATTAGCCAGGGCAACTTCAACTCCTGAAATCTCCCAGGGCTTGACACTGGCCCTCTTACAGTAGGTCAGCACACTTATTCAAGGCAAGTAGGAAATATTCCCTTCAGTCTGAAAAACAGTCTTATGTAAAATAGCATAATCACAACAGTGACTGTGTCATCACCTTTGCCATATTTTGTAAACTAATCAAGGGATTGATTACCTTACTCCCTTTGCCATATTCTATTAACTAAGAAGCAAATCATAGTTTCCTTTGCACTGAAGGGAATTATGTAAAGGCTTACATGACTTATTAAGGGCTATGTTAGGGAGAGTCTATTGAACTTAATATGTCCCAAACTATGTAATTAGGTCAGATTCACATTAAAGCTGACTTTTTCATTTCATGTCATAGTATGGTAAATTGAGATGCAATTAAAGAAAGAAATATTGTATTATGGAAACACATTTGTCACTGAAACCACTGGTGATCTTGAATAAAACATTTCTTAGCTTGAATTTGTATTTTAAGTCTCTAAAATAAGTGGGAGGTATTTGTTACCTTCATGATTATAATGACATTTGTAGTGTCTTTTGGTTAGAAATTCAGAAAATTTTGATGGTTTTACAGGGGTAGGAAATTTTCACAGAGGATTAGATTTGGAGATAAGGAAATGAGATTTTGAGGTTAAAAGACAAACAATAACCAATTAAGAGATATAATAGAAAAAAACCCAAGATTCTCATTTCTAATAGTGACAGAAGATGAAATACCTAGGAATGAAATTAAGAATTTACAAGATCTATATGAAAAAATAATTAAAACTTTACTAAGGACCACAAAGAAAACTTGGATAAACATTAAGATTTACCATGGTTTTGGATAGTAACACAATATTGTAAAGGCGACATTTCTTTTTAAGTTAATCTACGAAGTTAAAATACAATACTGATAGGATTTATTTTTTAAGTCAACTTGACACTAACATTCTTATGGAAAAAATTCCTGAAAATTTTTAATAAAAAGAAAAAAAAAAAAGAGGGCCTTGCTGGTGGCGCAGCAGTTGGGCGCTGCACTGTGGAGCTGTCAGCAGTGGCGACATGAGTTCGATGCCTAGCTGGGGAGATTGCCACATGGCGTGGCAGACCTCTCCTGCCTCACCCACTGCTCCCCTCAGCAATGTACTTCAATATGCCCGTTCTGCTCCCCAGTCTGTCTCTGGTGAAACCTCTCACTGCCCCACGCCTCTGGCCTGTATCCCAGCTTGTATACATAAATAAATAAATCTTAAAAAAAAAAAAGAAAGAAAGACGATTTAGGAGGAAATTATTAACAATATATTAATATGTATATGCTGCAAAAAGCTAAATTAGTTAAAAATGTAACATAAAAAGAAGTAATAGTTATAAAACAGACTAACATATATATGGAATTTTAAAATAAAGGTTGTATTTTAAATGTGTGGTGAAAAGATGCTTAATTCAATTAACTGTTAAGAGACAATTAGATTCTTGAAAAAAAGCAGAGTGACCCTTTTCCTCCTAAAATAGATCCAGATGGTCAAAGGCATAAATATTAAAAAATTAAAGTATGGCAGTACCAGAGGATCATGACAGGTGGTTTTATAAACCATCTATAAATCCCTTTCTACAAATGACACAAACCCCCTGAAATTCAGAAAAATGACTTACATCAACTTTTTGAAAATACAAAACAAAATAAAAAATATCATAAATATAAAAATAATGAAGTTGGAAAACTTTGAAATATATAAAGAGTGTAAATTGGCACAAACTCTTTGGAGGGTAACTTAGCAATGTCTAGCTAAATAGGAAATTAATGCAGCCTTTGATCCTGCTATGCATTTTCTATGCATTGATGAGCCATGAGCAAAATGAATTTGTGCAAGGCCATTCATGATAATATTGTTTATAATAGAAATATTTTGAAGAAACTCAAATGTCCTTTAGTAGAATATTAAATAAAATATGACTTGTGAGAATAATAAGAGCTAAATTTTTGAGTGTTTATTGTGTGTGAATTTATAGTAGGCACTTTTACATATATAATCTAATTTAACTTCCACATTTTAAAGTAGAACCTATGAAAAAGGGGGAAATGAGACATACAGAAGGCAACTAACTTATTCTGAATAAACAGAGGATCTGGGACTCAACTTAGATTCTAGTGGTGACATTCTTACTAGGCTAAATATTCCCCAGTACATACAGAATTCTAGGAAGCTATAAAAAAGGAGGAAGTCATTCTACGCTCTGTACTGATAATCTGGATTGTCTAGAAATACACATATAAGCATTTTAAAGATATCTTTTATGAGAAAACTGCAAGAAATGGAATGGTGTAGTATATCATTATTGTGAATATATTGACAAATGCTTATAAATACACAATCTCTCTTCGCAGATAGAAAAATATTAGCATAAGTTTACAACCGTGGAGAAGAACTTAGTGTGTTGGGGGATAGAGGAAGGAAGAAAGGTTATTGTTTATCATTTTGTGTATTTTGTGTAATTTGTTGTTAATAAATGCACTATGTTATCTATTAAAAGGAAATTAAATAACAACAAAAACAGTAAACACAGGGACGAGTTAACTCAGAGACCTGTTTTCTCTAGTGTGTTTTTGGTGAGTATTTCACTTCCACTTATAAGGACAGTTTATGTTATAAGACTTGAACATGCATCATAAATAAGTGAAAAGATGAGTTCCAAAAATTGAGAAAAGATATTTATAACGTAGAACCAACAGACGATTGCTATCTAGGACATACACAGGACTCTTACACACTAGGCAGAGAAAGGCAAACAAACTAATAGAAAAAATGACCAAAGATATGAAAAGGTAATTCATAGAATTTAAAAAGTTCAACTAGAATTTAAAAAGTTCATAGGAAGTTCAACTAGCAAACACACAAAATGATGATAAATCACAAGGATAATTATGGGAATGCTGCCACATTGGGGAGCAATGTAATGCCTTGTAGAGTGGAGGATGATGCGTGGACAGTGTGACTCACCAGTTCTATCCACATGGACTCAGGAGACCCATGCAAGGTTGTTCACAGTGGACTTCTTTTAATAAAAATTTTATTGGATGTGTTAGGAAACAAATATTTTATCTCAGAATATCTAAAGTACTTGGAAATTGAGACCAATGGCATTTATGAAATAGGCATTGTCTATGTTTTTAGGTTTTTTAGTAGTTGCCATAGAGTTTGCAATACACATTTACAATGAATCCAAGTATACTTGGATGAAGCTGTATTGCTTCATGAGCACTGCAAAGTACTTTATAGAGACCACCTGTGGTTATTAATTTTTTGTGTCTACTAGACTAGCCAAGGGATACCAAGATTAAAAATATTTTCTGAAGCTGTGTCTGGATGAAATTAGCATTTTAATTGGTGGACTCAATAAAGTAATTGCTCTCCCCATTGTGGTGGACATTATCCATTCAGCTGAAGGTCAGAATAAAATAAAAGAAGAAAGAGGAAGTTATCTCTTTTTCCTGCTTCACTGATTGAACTGGGAGATCTCAGCTCCTTTTCGCCTACCTTTGTGTAGGCTTTACACATTAGCTACTCTCCCAGGTTTGTGTGTGTGTGTGTTTCCAGCTTGCAGGTGGCCGATCTTGGAACTTCTAGACTATATAATTTTGTGAGTCAGTTTTCCATTTTTCTGGAGAATTCTGTTTAATGCAGCAAATTTTCCTAATTCCTCCTAACTTCTCTCTGTATCATTGCTGTCTTTTATTTCACTTATATGTATATAATAATTATTGGTTACATTATTTCTATTATTATCTTGAGCAAACTATCATTTGTTAGATCAATTAAAAATATGAAAGTTTTTGTGTATCTTAAGTAACTCCTTAATCTCTTCCTTTATGTAGATCCAAATTTCTGACCTATGGAATTTTCCTTCTCTCTGAATAACTTTTAACATTTATTCTAAGACAGTTCTTCTAACAACAAATTACCTCAATTTTTGTTTGTCTAAGAGGTCTTCATTTTCTCTTTTGAAAAAATTTTTTTGGAATCAACCTATTTTGATTTTTTTTTCCTTTCAAGTCTCAAATTACTTTGCTCTGTTCATGCTTTGCTTACATGGGCTCTGAGAAGAAATCAGATGTAATTCTTTGTTCCCCTATAGGTAAGATATGTTTTCTGACTTCTTTGAAGATTTTTCTTTATTATTGATTTTCTGCAATTGGAATATGCAATGCCTAGTGTGTGTGTGTGTGTGTGTGTGTGTGTGTGTGTGTATGATAAACTTGTGTTAATGGTGTTCTCTGAACTTCCTGAATCTGTGATTTGGTGTTGACATTATTTGGGGGAGTTCTCAGTAATTATTGCTTCAAATATTTTTGTTCCTTTCTTTCTTTGTTTTCTTTTTGGTATTCTCATTTTCTTTATGTTATACCTTTTGTTGTTGTCCTATAGTACTGGAGATTCTATTCTATTTTTTACACTCTTTTATCTTTGCTTTTCAGTTTCTCCTGATGTATCTTTAAGCTCAGAGATTCTTTTCTCAGTCATGTCTAGTGTACTAATGAGCTGATCAAAGGCATTTTCCACTTAAGTTATACTGTATTTGATCTTTAGCAGTTTTGATTCATCTCTGCTTATATGGAACCATCTGTTCTTGCAAGCTATCTTTTTTTTTTTCTCCAATAGAGCTCTTAGCAAGTCAATCATAGTTGTGTTAAATTCATGGTCTATGGTAATATACACCTGCATGGTCTGGTACTATACTTTTAAATCATATACAGTGTTGTAAATCAGTTACTGCAATAAAGAAAGTTAAATAAAATATATTTATGGTCTGATAATTCCAGTGTCTCTGCATGTCAGAATCTGTTTGTGATACTTGTTCGTTCTCTTCAAACTGAATTATTTTGCCTTTTGGTATGCCTTTGTAATTTTTTGTTTAAAGTCAGACATGCTATACGGGATAAAAGAAATTCTAGTAAATAAGCCTTTAATGGTGTGAAGGCAAGATGTGGAGTGAGAAGTGTTCTATATTTCTATAATTAAGTCTCAATTATTTAATGAATTTGCATTTCTGTCTTTGAGATTTGTAAGCGCTTCTCAATTTTTTTCTCTTGCCTCAGGTGGGAAGGATCCTTAGAGGGGTCCGAAGGTGGAGCTGAATGATTAGTTTCCTTCCCTCACTAAATTAGGGTCTCAGAACTTAGAATATGATAAAATAGTTTCTCCTGAAGGCATGTCTTGTTAAAAAAGTCCAGAATGTTCTAGTGACTCAAATGACTATTTTCTTCTCTCACTCTGCTAGAAGTGCAAGGGGGATTTTCAAGGGGAAAACTTCACTGGGTAATTTGGTAGAGCTCCTGAAGGTAAAACGTATAAAAATGTGAAAGTTCATCTAAGACTAGCACCATCTCGAGTTTTGTTTTATTTATTTTATTTTTTAAAGATTTATTTATTTATGCATATAGAGCTGGGGTGTAGGCCAGAGGTTATGTGTGTGGGGTGGTGTGGTGAGAGGATTCACCAGAGACAGAATGGGGAGCAGAACAGGCGGATCTACTGAGATACACTGCTGAAGGGAGCAGTGAGTGAGGCAGGAGAAGTCTGCTGTGCCATGTGGGGATTTCCCTGGCCAGAGAACTGCTGCAGTGACTGCAGGTAACTTCATAGTGCTGATATTTAACCCATTGTGCCACCAGGGAGGACCCCTCCCGAGTTATAACTCTCAGAATTGTCCACACTAAGCCTCTAGCCATTTATCAATTATACTTGATCTTTCCTGCCTAGTACTGATTCCAACAGAGGTTGTGGAACACTGCTCTGGTAAAATATAGCTCTTTATATTTGTTTCTCTGTTTATTGGAGCATCAGTTTGCCCTGTGACCTCAGTTCTTTGATGGATCTAAGAAAGAGTTGTTGACTTTCAGATTTTAATTTGTTGTTAGGATGAACTATCAGCTTCTAGGCTTCTCATATACCATCAGAATCTGGAAGTCTATTCAGTGGCATTGAGTTTAGTGTTGAAAGATTAAAACATTTTAAGTATATGTCATGAACAAAAGAAATAAGTAAATTGTGGTATATTCATGTAACAGAATACTATAATGTAGTTAAATAAACGCATTGGATTTATATAATTTAAAGTGACTGTACCACAAAACTATAGAGTGAAAAAAATAGATGCAGAATGATACACAAAACAATCACATATAGGGCCTCTGTGGTGGCGCATCAGGTTCAGTCTCAGCTTATGAAGTTATCCGCAGCCACTGCAGCAGAGTTCAATCCCCGGTGAGGGATATTCTCACATGGTTCAGCAAACCTCTCCTGCCTCACTCGTTGCTCCCCTCATAGTGTACTTCAGTTGGATCTGCCTGTTCTGCTCCCCACTCTGTCTCTGGTGAATCCCCTTACCACCCCACACCTCTGGCCTACACCCCAGTTCTTGTATGCTTAAAATAAATAAATCTTTAAAAAAAAAAAACAATCCCATATATAATGGAAAACCATATGGTAATTACTAAAAAAATTAAAATGAACAACCATATGATCCAGCAAATTCCACTTTCGGGTATTTATTTGAAGAAAATAAAAACATCAATTTGAAAAGCTATATGCACCCTTCTGTTCACTGAAACATTGTTCACAATAGCCAAAATATGGATACAAAGTAAGTGTCCAGTGTTGGATGAATAAAGATGTGTGTATATACACACGTACTTGTGTGTGTGTGTGTGTGTGTGTGTATAATGTATATATAATGTGATTATGCTGTAATAAATTCTAACATATTTAATACAAAGCAGAAAAAATGTGTGTCAGCATTCTTTACTTTAGCTGTCATTTTATTTGAAAAATGTCACTAATGTTTCTGCTTTAGGGTGATCAATTGATCAAGGGTAAATGAAAAATCAAAGCATTGGTTTTATTTGTTCTGGTGGAATCAGAGACTGACTGGTTTCCATCAGCATTTCCCAGGGAATATGACAATTTTTTGCAGAGCCTGTTTGATTTTTGTCTCTAAACTTTAATAACTCACAGGGAGACCTCCTTTTGTGTCTTTAGATTAAAATCACCATTTCAAGCTCCTCGTGGAATTTACCACTGTTTCTATTCAATAACAAAATATCAGGAAGCAGTAAGAGAGCCTTCAGTGAGGACAATAGAGGGGGCCAGAATGTTCCTTGTGTATGTTGCTTGTGTGTCTTCTCCTTTGCTTCTTTTTTGTTCTCTGGTGTAGGTGGTGCCTGAAATCTGATTGACATCTTAGTCCATATTTTCAAAGTCATCAGAGTCTTCATGGCCTATCAGATTGCTATAACCTTGCATGAGATTGCTTTGAAAAGTACAGCACTTTTAAATCACTTGGAAAACACCTTCTGTTTAGGAAAATGCTTGTTGTTCTGTGTTCTGCTTGTCAGTAAAGCTGAGACTACTAAAAACAGATAAAGAAGACAAGGTCCTCTTGGCGTTATCTTTCTATCTTTAAGTGAAAAGAAATCTACACAACCATATGAGAAATGAAAGCCACAATTTGAAGCCTGAAATTTCTATTGTGAAATAGCATGTCTTTGCGACACACGCTTTGTGGCTAAAAGATTCATATGGTTTCTGTAACTATGAATGCAAAACTTGATCTCTTTTACCAAAATGGAGGGGAGCTATTGAAGCATGAATTCCTCTGTGAACCCAGTGCTTGGAACAAAACAAGAATAAGAATAATTTAACAGTTCTGGTGCAGGCTTTGAGATGAATCAGAACATTGGCCTTTAGGTTAGTTATTTTTCATGACTAAGTGAAAAAGCAGAGGGAGTCCCCAGTTTAACTTGTGACACATACAGAAAGGTATACACAATTTTATGACTTATCCAGGCAAATTTGCATATATAAACACCTCACCTCTTTTTATGGCATTGCTAAGCAATGAGGTTTGTGCTATAGAAAGGAAACTTAAGTGATTAAATATGGTAGTTTAATATTTAATATGTATCTGCCTTCTTTAATAAGCATACCAAACACATTTTAACTTTTTGTGGATGATACATTTATCACTATTAATAATTAAATATGATGTTTTTATTTCTCTGTGATACTTTGCTTTTATTCCTTCCCCCTTCCTATTACTAAAGCAATACTCATTATAGAAAACTAGAATGCAAAGAGGAAAACACTAATTATTACACATATTCAGAGACAATCAAAGCTAATGCTTTGTGTAAGTATTTTAAAAGTCACACACAAACACATTAAAAAAATAGGAACATGTAATAATATCTTTTGTGATCTGTTCTTTTTAATAATGATGTATCATGAAATTTTTTTACTATTATTGGTGGACTCATACATGAAACATAATTTTAAATGCCTACATGATACGATATTGTATGGATATACATTTTATTTCAACTTTTCCATGTTGGACAGTTAGATTATGTTCAACATTCTTCTATCACCAACAACACTGTTAAATATACATTTGTGAACATATATCAGTGTATATATGTAAATATTTATGTAAATGTCAATTATTTCCTTATAATAAATTAATAGATACAGAATTTATAGTTCCAAGAACATGCACTTATTTGAATTTGCTATGATCTGTCAGCCAGGACTCAGTTAATACATCAGGATACAGCTACATGGTTGGTTTAGAGCTATTATCCACTTTCATTGTTCACTATGTATGCTGAATTGGTGGTTAAATATTATGAAATATTTGTTTTTGCAAACTAATCATAGGAAAGTTATATAGATGTATATTCTCACACAGATTTACATTTTGAAGAGAGATGAAGGAATCCCTTTAAAGTTTAGTTTTTATTCCTATATAAAAATACATACATGAAACTCAAAATGTTTAAAAAGAAATTTTGGAGGCTAGAAAGTAATTTTTTCTTGGATTAAAATATACACTACTTAAAAGCATTTAAGCAGGCATTTCACCAAAACTACATATAAAGACATGAGATAATGTGCCATATCATTAGCCTTTAGGGAAATATATATTAAATACAAAATGAGATAATATTACACATCTGCTAGAATGACTAAACAAAAAATAAAACATCTGATAAATACCAGTGCTGATAAGAATGTGGAACAACTAGAACTCTCTCACATTGTGGGAGGGAATGCAAAAAATACTATCGCCATTTGAAAAGCTGAATAATAGCTTGAAAAAAATGAATAACCAAAAAATAAAATGCAAAAGAACTAAATAGACCTGCTCCAAAGAAGGTATACACCTGGCCAATAAATACATGAAAAAAAAAAGGATCATTATCACTAATTATTAGGAAAATGCAAATCAAAACCACAACAAGATAATACCTCACACCTGTGAGAAGGGCCAATATCAAAAAGACCAAAATCAACAGGTGTTGGTCAGAATGTGGAGGCAAAGGAACCCTCATTCACTATTGGTAAGAATGTAGACTGGTATAGTCTGTATTGAAAACGGTGTGGAGGTTTCTCAAAACTTTAAAAATATATCTATAATATGATCCAGCAATCTCTTTCCAAATATCTACCCAAAGAATACTAAAGCATTAATTCAAAGGGATACATGCACTCCTATGTTCATTGCTACACTATAATAGCCAAGCTATGAAAACAACCTAAATCCTCAAGGACATATGAGTGGATTAAATTAATGTGGTGTCTGTATGTGCATGTGCACATCCACACAAAGGAATACTATGCAGCTACAAAAAGGATGAACACCTGCTGTTGTGACAACATGGATGGAAATGGAGGGGATTCTGGTTAGCAAAATAAATGAGGAGAAAGAAAAATTATAAATGATATCCTCATGTGGAATATAAAAAAACCCAGCAAAGGAACAGACAAAACCAAACTAAAATAAATCCTAGAAATCAGACTGCAGAATTGACTTTACTGTATTGAGGAGCAAAGGGCAGAGGGGAATTATGGAGAAGGATTATTTAGACTTGGTGGGTGATGTGATGTGATAACATACATTTTTAGAGGTGTGAACCTACACCCCTAACACATGTATAATGTTGTAAGCCAATCCTACCTCATTTACATTATTTAAAAAAATATTGTACCATATGAGACTTTTTAAAGGGAGGAAATCGATACATCTCTTAACAGTGACTGGCTATAAGGTGGTATGCATTTGCCCAAAGTCAGATATGTACCTATCAAAAAGTTAATTCTACTGTATTTAAATGTAAAGAGTAGATAAAAATAAGATATAAGAATATTTTTTTTTATTTAATCGAAGAAAGAAAATACTATCTTGTAGCTTTTGTCTTGACCTGGTGAATATGCATTGCACATTGCCAAACTGAAAGGCTCTTAGCACCTGGACTTTACGACTTTCATTTTTGGTTATTTTGTAGTTCTAAGTCCAGAGTCTAGTTTAGCTCAAAATGACTGAGATTGACAAACGTGCAAACTCCAGGGAAGAGGAATATTATTCTGCTTCAATATCTCCTTAGATGAGAGAAAGATTGATGAACTCTTCAGTTCCTTACTTGAATAGAACACTTTGTAAACTTTTCTATGAGATTAATTTATCTTGAAAGACAGAAGAAAAAGGAGGAGGAAGAGGAGGAAGAGGAGGAGGAGGAAGAAGAGGAGGAGGAGGAGGAGGAGGAGAAAGTTGGTTTCATCTTTTGTACAGGTATTTTAAACGAAAAGAAAATGTGAGTCTCTCCCTTAGGACAAAAATTTAGTACAAATCTTATCACTAAGTTTGAGATTAGATATTGACTCTGATATGATTCAAAATGTTCAGTAACTTTTAGATAATGTGGCACTGGCTTTAGGAAGGTTTTGTTTCTAATATTAGTTGAATTTTATTTAGCTTAGTAAATTATAGCCAAATAACAACCATAATCAACTGAGCCAATAATCATCAGGATCCCATTCCAAAAATTGGTTTTCAGATGGATCAACCCAATGATCTTTGATTCTCTACATGTAGCTAATATAACAGATGGAACAAAAGGGACTTAGTAAAGAGCTAGATTCTTTGGTTGACAGTACCTGGAGAGACTACATTACTAATATTTGCGCTCTAGTCATAACATGTGATAGCTGTGCTGTGATAGCATTATATGTAGTTTCTATTTTTGTTATATTTCATTTAGGAATGCTACTGGTAGCTCCCTAAATTGATTTCACTACTCTTTAATGTGACATGAATTGCAGTTTGGAAAATACTGTTGTAGGTGACACCAAGATCAAGCTTTCTCTTTCAATGCTCCCTTGAACTGGAGCCTTGTTCACGGGCCCAGCACACAGCAGTATGGTTTAGTAGTTATTAATATCTTACTTTCATAAGTCATTCATTCTGGTAAAAGAAGGCCCAGACTGTGATAATATTTTCACCCTGGACCACAAATGGGTAAACGAGATAATATGTAATTAGTACGAAGTATTTCTTTGTTCAAAAGTTCTATTTAGCAGTCTAATTTCTATTGTACTTTTAGTTTGGTTAATATAAAAAGTGGTTTGTTTTATTAAAACATGTAGATGGGCTAGGGGTGATTGCAATAAAATAATCAGGAAGCAAAAAGGAGAACCTAAACCTAATCCAGAATTTTTGCATTTGTGAAGTGGGGCTGTTGTTTGCAGAGTGGATAGTTGTTTGCAAAGATAGTCAAACCAATCCCCCCATTCCTGTATCTTGTCCCCATTGTAACATGATTTGCCACTTCTTCCATGGAGAGATGATGTCTATTTTTCCCTATCAATCCACCCTATCCACTTCCATTTGTGTCTGGACTGAACTTACTTTGACTACCAAAACATAGTTGAAGTGATGTTGTGGTGCTTCTATCCTTAAATATCAAGAAGTCTGAAATCAGGGAGTGAAATTCCTCCGTTTTCTTTCTTTTTAGTTAGGAGGGCTTTAGCTATGCGAGGTTTTTTGTGGTTCCATATGAATTTCATCAGTAGTCGATCTATTTCTTTGAAGAATGTCATTGAAAGTTTTATTGGAATAGCACTGAATCTGTAAATTGCTTTTGGTAGGATTGCCATTTTGATAATGTTAATCCTTCCAATCCATGAGCAGGGGATGCCTTTCCATCTTCTTGTGTCTTCTTCTATTTCTTTCAACAGAGTTTTGCAGTTTTCTTTGTATAAGTCCTTTCTGTCTTTTGTTAGATTTATTCCCAGATATTTGAATTTTTTGGTTTCGATTTTGAAGGGGATGGATTTCTTAATTTCTTCTTCTTCAGATTGGGTGTTTGCATATAGGAAGGCTACCGATTTTTGTGCCTTGATTTTGTATCCTGCTACTGTACTGAACTGGTCTATTATTTTGAGTAGTTTTTCTATGGCATTTTTAGGGTTTTGTATATATATTATCATATCTTTTGCAAATAGAGACAGTTTAATTTCTTCTTTTCCTATTTGGATCCCTTGAATGTCTTTCTCTTGACAAAGCCGTAATAATTAAAACAGCATGGTACTGGAACAAGAACAGACAGAAAGACCAATGGAACCGAATAGAATACGCAGAATTAAAGCCACATATCTATGAACAACTAATCTTTGACAAAGGAGCAAAGAAAATGCAGTGGAACAAGGACAGTCTATTCAACAAATCGTGCTGGGAAAACTGGACAGCCACATGCAAAAAAATGAAGCTAGACTACTACCTCACACCTTGCACAAAAGTCAACTCAAAATGGATAAAAAACCTGGATGTAAGACCTGAAACCATAAAATGTATAGAAGAAAATATAGGCAAAACTCTACATGACATACATCTCAGCAAAATCTTGAAAGACACATCCCTCAAAGCAAAGGAAGTGAAAGACAAAATAAACAGATGGGATTACATCAAAATAAAAAGCTTCTGTACAGCAAAAGAGACATTAACCAAAACTAACAGACATCCTACCAACTGGGAAAAGATCTTTGCACACAATACATCTGATAAAGGACTGATAACAAAAATTTACAAGGAACTCACACAACTCAACAAAAACAAAGCCAATAACCCAATCAAAAAATGGGCAGAAGAGCTCAAAAGGCACTTCTCCAAAGAAAAAAAGCCAATGGCCAGCAGATAGATGAAAAAATGCTCAACATCACTTATAATCAAGGAAATGCAAATCAAAACCACTATGAGATACCACCTCACACCTGAGAGGATGGCACACATTAAAAATACAGGCAACAACAAATGCTGGAAAGGATGTGGAGAAAAAGGAACTCTTCTACACTG